>JANHAO010017883.1:0-13812 GCA_026873985.1 Saraca asoca
ATACCTATTGACTTTTATAGACTTTCAAAAAGTATCAATTGAATATCCCAAAATTTTTATAGACTTTTTTAAAGTCATTAAAAATTAATATTGAATAACCTATGACTTTTATAAAGTCTTCAAAAGTCATTATTAAATATACCTAAACTTTTGAAGTCTTTAAAAGTCTTTAAAAGTAACTATTAAATACACCCCCCTTAAGTTGTATGTTAAGATATGATTAATCATCACCTATCAAAATAATGATAACCAAATATAAATTTTGTGATAATATGTGGGCCTCCATCAAGGTTATACTACATCAATCATGTTATTGTTATTAAAACATAAGTGATGTTCTGGTTTAATGATTTTAACTTAGCAAACATGTATAGTTTGGATGGGCTTTGTCATGACTATATAGTGTTTAGGCTTAATTAGGTTTCAATTTAAATATTATAAATAAAAGGTTGTTAATAATGTTTGATGTGATAAATAATAAATGATAAAGAGTTATCAACCTAATGATTAGGAGTTACATCAAGATGTAATTGTCAAGTTGATTTGTCTAACTAATCTAATTTGTTTGTTTTCCTTGGCCCCTATTAAGATTAAATAAATTAAACTGAGACCATAACTCACTAAGATTATCATCTAATGTGATAATCTAATTTTAAGGTAGAGGGTTACTAAAAATTAAAAAAAAATAGTTGGAATTCATTTTATTAAAGTTCATATAAAATTGAACATTATGCTTAGATGTTAATCCATTTTATTCTTATTGAAGGTTGTTAAAATGACGAATAACATCTCTTTGAAAAGCATATTGACTAATAATAAGCTAATCGATCCAAATTGTATGGACTAATTATGAAACTTGAAGATTGTCCTTAAGCAAGAAAGGATAGCCTATGTTTTTTAGAAGGACCTGCTTATACCTCTACTTGAAGGTCCAAGTGAGTACACAAGTTTTAACTTTGTTACTCACAAGAAACATTAAGAAGATATTGAACAAGTAGCATATGTGATGCTACCTTTGATGTCTCATGAACTTCAAAAGTAAGATGAAAATATGTCTCCTTTTGAGATGATTTTGCATTTGTCAAAGTTATACAAAGGGCATGCTCATATCAAAAGATATCAAGAATCTCGTGAACTATTCAATTATAAGATGGTTGAAGGATCATCTATTGTAACTCATATGTTAAAGATGATCGAGCTTATAAAGAAATTAACCCAACTTGACCATGTGATTAATAATGATTATGTAGTGAACATCATATTGCATGCCCTTTCTAAGTCATATGGGTAGTTTGTCATGAAGCAATAGCCTGTACTAATAGTTAGTATCTCTTCTAAGCCTAAAAAGAAAAAGAAGGAAAAGCCTAAGAAAAAGTCTAAGGCAAGGTTGAGCAATATGAAAGAGGTGTAGAGAAGAAGGGCAAAGAGAAACCTCCTAAAAGCATCTACTATAATTGCAGAGGCCATTAGAGGTGAAATTGTAAAGTTTATTTTGAAATCGTGAAGCAGAAGAAGCTTTTACTTCAAGTAAAAATATCCTTATAGTAGAGATAGACTTATCTTATTATTTTACTAATTCCTGGGTATTAGATACCAGTTGTGGCTTAAACATTTGTAACGATGTGTAGAGGCTAAGAAATAATAGAAAGCTGTAGAAAGAAGAAATGGACCTAAACGTCAGGGATGGAGCAAAAGTTGTTGTTGTTAGTGTAGGAACCTATCTTTTAGAATTACCTAGAGGCTTAGTTTTAGAACTAAATAATTGTTCTTATGTTTTTGCAATTTCTAAGAATATTGTTTTTATTTCTTATTTACACCAAGAGGGATTTGCTTTTACCTTTAAGAATAAGAGTTGTTCTTTTTCACGTAGTAACATATTTTACGCTAGTGATAAACTTATTAATGGATTGTATATTTTAAAACTAAGACAAGAGATCTTAACTATTATAACTAAGAAACCAAAGTTTAATGAATCTATCAATCCATCTTTTCTTTGGTAATGTAAACTTAGTCATATTAATGAAACTAGAATTACAAAATTATATAAAGATGGATACTTAAATCCATATGATTACAAATCATATGGAATTTGTGAATCATATTTCATTGGAAAAATGACTAAGAAACCTTTTGCCAGGAAGGATGATTGTGCCAAAGAAGTGCTAAAGTTAATACATAATGATGTATGCAATCTAACGACTACTCTAGCAAGAGGTGCATAATCCTACTTCGTCACCTTTGACAAAGACTATTCTAGATATGAATATGTTTATTTGATGAAATACAAGTCTAAAACCTTTGAAAAGTTCAAAGAATTTAGAAGTGAACTAGAAAAACAAACTAGAAAAAGTATCAAATTTAGAAGTGAACTAGAAAAACAAACTAGAAAAAGTATCAAGACACTTAGATCTGATCAAGGTGGAGAATATTTAAGCCCATAATTCATGAATTATTTAAAAGAGTTTAGGATTCTATCACAAGAAATCCACTTACAATGCAACAAATGAATGATGTTTTAGAAATGAGAAATTTTACTTTGCTTGACAGGGTATGGTCCATGATGAGCTTTGCAATCTACCCATCTTTTTTAGGGCTATAGTTTAAAACTACTGCATATATCCTTAACTAAATCCCATCAAAGTCTATTGATAAGACAACATATGAGCTATGGTTTGGGAATAAGCTAAGTCTTTTATATTTTAAGACTTAGGGATATTTTAATTATATGAAGTAGATCATCATAGACAAATTAAGATTTAAGACTGATAAGTGATAAATGCTTATTTGTTGAACACCCTAAAGAAAGAAAGGGTGACTACTTTTACCACCCTGTTGAGCAAAACGTTTTTATCTCAACAAATGTTACCTTCTTAGAAAAGGAGTTTCTCTTAGAAAAGGAGTTTATCCTTAAAAAGGCTAGTAGGGGTAAAGTAAAACTTGAAGAGGTTCAAGAACCACAAAATAACATTTATCACATGGTTAAGAATGAACCTAATCAATTATCACAAAAGGGGATAACTAATCAAGATTAAAGTACACATGTACTCTGAAGATCTATTAGGGAACATCATGAATGTGAAAAATATGGTTTTCTCCTCACATAAGAGAATGACGTAACAATTATTCAAGATAATAAACCTAATAGTTATTAGGAAGCAATATCGGATATTGATTCCTTAAAAATTGCTTCCTTAAAATGGCAAGCCTTGAAATCTGAAATGGATTCAATGCATGAAAACCTAGTGTGCACTTCTCAATCCACCCCGAAGGAATAAAACCCATTAAGTGCAAATGGGTCTTTAAAAGAAAGATAGGTACAAATAGCAAAGACAAGCCTACAAGGCTGGGTTAATGGCAAAAGGTTATTGTCAAGTAAAAGGTACTAACTATGAGGAATCCTTTTCGCTAGTTGTCATGTTGAAATCTATTGGATTTTACTTGCAATAGCTGCGTACTATGACTATGAGATTTAGTAAATGGATATCAAAATAGCTTTCCTTAATGAAAACCTGAAAGATGGTGCATATATGATACAACATGAAGGTTTTGCCTCTAACATTGGATTCCACAAGTATGCAAGCTACAAAGGTCCATATATGGCTAAAGCAAGCTTCATAGAGTTAGAACATCTATTTTGATGAAGCAATCAAATCGTTTAAACTGTGTGTGTACAAGAAGGTTGGTGGAAGTGAAGTTGTCTTCCTATTGCAGTATGTAGATGACATATTATTTATAAGAAATGACATTCACATGCTACAATTAAGCAAGTTGTGGTTGTCCAAAACATTCCCTATAAAGGATTTGAGAGAAACAAACTATATTTTGGGCAAGGAAATCCATATGGATAAATCTAAAAGGTTACTTGGCATTTCCAATCCATGTACATGGACAAAGTGCTAAAAAGGTTTAGCACAGATGGGTCTAAGGAAAGGTTCTTACCTATGTCTTATGGCTTTCCTTTGTGTAGGAAGCAATATCCTAAGATAGAAGTGGAACAGAAATGCATGAATAAGATTTCATATGCATTGGCAATAGGATTAATCATATAAGTCATGCTATATATATGGTTAAATGTCTCTTATGCACTAAATGTCCCTAGTAGATATTAGACCAATCCAAGTGAAAGTCACTGAAGTGTAATCAAAATCATCCTTAATTACTTAAGAAGAATAATGTGTTATTGATATATGGAGGAGACCCTGACTTAAGAACCAGAGGTTACACAAATACAAGTTTTCAATCATATTAGGATGATTACAAATTATAGTCAAGATTTGTATTCACTCTTAATGGAAGTATGGTATGTTAGAGAAGTTCCAAGCAAGATACCATGATAGATTCTACAACCGAAGTTGAATACATTACTGCTTTAGAAGTAACAAAGGAAGCTGTTTGGATAAAGAAGTTCATCATTGAACTAGGGGTAGTTCTTGGCATTGTTAATCTAATAGAAATCTATTATGATAACAATGGAGCCATAGCACAAGGTATGAAACTAAAGTCTCATCAAAGATCCAAATATGTCATAAGGTGTTACCATTTGATTGGAGAAATCATAAAGCACAATAAAATAAGAATAGAGCAGATTCCCACAGATGACAATGTAGTTAATCCCCTCCATAAGCTTCTGTTCCAGTATAAGCTTGAGTGTCATTTAGAAAGAATTGAGATAAGATACAAAGGTGATTGTCTTTAAGTCAAGTGGGAGATTGTTAATATAAATGTCCTAGAGATAATTAGGTGTAATTGAATAGAAACTATATATCTTAAACATATTTGATAAATATAACATTTTGGTGTCTTTATCAATTTAGTTTTAATATATATATGTTTTGATATATGTATGCTATATTAGATAAATTCCTTGAAATATAATCATGTATAGATTAATTACAATTGGGATTGTAATTAAGAGATAATATATACATATAATTATATGTCTAAATATCCCTAGTTATTGAATTATTGAGAAAACATATTATCAATTATTCATAAATAAACTAACATATGTTATGTCACATTCTTCCAAAAGAATGTAATAACCTCATACATTGTAGATATGTTGATATTTAGATAAGACATATTGGTATATGTTATGGAACATGTGATTGGATTGATCTGCCATGAGAAACTATATGTAATGTTGTCATGTGTTAATGGACTTCTCATGTAAAAGGTGGTGTAAGTAATCATTATACTTGAAATCAACACAATACCTTATGTATCGAGTTATGTACTTTGATACTATTCTAGAATTACACTCTTAAAGAATAGGTACGAGTAATTGTTTAGTGTATTATGAAATAAATGAAGGCAACAATTGATCAAGAAAGAATTTGTCCTTCTTGGAAATAAGGAAAGATATTCAAAAAAGGTTTTGGCACTTGTGCTATAATTAAAATCATATGCCTATGTATTGATAACATACAAGGAGTTTTATGTATAATCAAGAGATAACACATAGTCAAACATGTATATATAATTGGACGTTCAAATTGGGGTTGATACTTAAACCATTCCCTAAGTTCAATTTAAATATCAAGAAATGAAGAGATCAAATTACGCACTAACACTTTGTTATGAAAGGTTTTGATTTCCAAAAATTTATTCCTGTCTTTTAGGTGGTCATGATGTTTTACTAGAACTCAATCATCATCTATGAATTTATTGAACAATTTAGGGAAATTGTGTTTTGAGTTTTAATTCAATTAAGCTTGTAAAAGCTTGTAAATAAATTTATCATCAACATGCATGAAAACTAATAGGTCACACACAATAAAATCTTTTCAATTCAAAGTCAAAGGAAAAGTTAAAATATAAAATGTTTTAAATTCAAGTGTTAAATTAGTGAACATCTTGAAATTTGAAATGATTATTTAAGTGTTCTAATATGATTAAAAGTGATAATTAATTAATAATTTAATAATTCCAATAGATATTACAATTATTAAATAACAGCAAATTTTTAATGTTAATATTTAAATATTGTAGGAATATTTATATTAACTCTAAAAGAGATTATAAGTAGAAGAATGGTTCCCTACTTAGAACGTTGTCTCAATTAATGAATCAAAACAATTTGAGAATTATGATTGTATAAGAGAGTTTATTAGTTTGGGCTCATAGTTTAACTTATTAGACATAAAAAGAGGACGTGTGAAGGTTAATGAGTTTAGGCTTATTATGACCCAAATAAGGAGTATGGACTTCTTGGGTCAAGAAAGCAGCACACAAGCCTAGAGTATTAACCTTAGTTGTGCAACTTCACTTTTTGAAAAAGTGAACAACACAAAGAAGAAAAACCATAACTTGTAAGCCATTTATACTTACTCCCTACTCTTACTTATGCTCATATATCTTTAATTTAAATAGAAAATATCCCAATTTTTCAATGTACAACACATTCAAGTATGAAACCCTAGCACATATGTTGTGCATCCTAATACCCTTTTAGTGTGATTTCTTTTCTCTTCTCCTCTTTGTATTCAAACACCAACCCTAAACTAGTGAATTTACGATTTCTTGGAGAGCAAGCACCTTAGTTGATTTTTCTACTCTACTTATTATATAAATATTGGTAAAGGTTTTGAATTTAATCGGTTTATATGGATCATCATTGGTATTGAAAATCAAATATGAAGGAGACACCTATATACAATCCAAAAGACTTGATCACAGGCTTATTGAAAAGTTTATGGAATTGTTTGAGAATTAAATTCAAATTTGAAGATTAGGGATTCCCAGAATAACTCTTAAGAATGTATAACTCAAATTGTTACTTTTAAATTTATTTGAATTATATAAAATTTTACAAATAATATGATCAAAACTTAGGAAAAAATTTTAAAATTCTGTTATACATACTTGATTTTTGTGATATATTTTTCTCAACAAACACTATATAATAATCCATCATTATGATTAAATCTTATTTGATATAAGGATTATTTTGAGTATCTTTTAAAATCATTTAGACTAAATTGAAATGAATATTTTCAAGGACCAATATGAGATATCTAATATCTTTAAAAGACTAACCCTTTGCTTGGTTCGAAGGAAATTGGGAAGAAAGAAATTTTTTAAAGAAAAAAAAGAGTGGAAAACACTGTTTACTTATGCTTGGCATAGGAAAGAAAAAGGAAAGAAAAGAAAATAAGCAGAAAACAAGCAGTGGGACCCACGGGGTGTATTTTTTGCCTATGGGCACACAAAAAATGAGTAGAAAACAAGTAGACAACCACCACAAAGCACTTCAAGCTAGCACAAAACTCTAATCTGCCAGTTGAATCTGCAATAGTAACCACTGAATCTATTCACTTCATCTTATTTCACCAGCAAATTCACCTTCACACAACTCAGCTTTGAAGCTATACGGATCTCGCTCAATAAACAAAGGTGAGACAATATAGATCTAATGCAATATAGCTTATTTTATTCTTTGGTTTCCTCTGGAATGTCTATTTCTACTTCTTTTAATTGTTTTATTCAACATCTTGCACTTATTTGCATGTCTCACCAAGTCTATTTTTGCCCAGAAAACACTATTTACTCATGATTGAATTGATTAGGTGATAAGTTTATACTGCACGGTTGAACTTTTTTCACTAGTTGAGCTATTTTGTTGGATTTATTAGACTTCCTGTTATTTTGTGTAATTCAATGTATTTGCGTTTGATTTTCTTTCTAACTATATACATATATATATATTCTAGGAAGCAAGTGTATGGTGTCAAATCTATTGCAAAAGTTTACTAGCCAATCCATCAAGTTTGGCAAATATGAACATGCTAGTTGAATCATTTCATAAATTAACTATAAGTTTGTGAATCGATTCAAGGCTGTAAAATAGCATGGTGTTCTTCTACATGTGAATCGATTCACAGATTGGTTGTAAGTTTGTTCTTCTACGTCTGAATCAATTCACATATTAGTTGTAAGTCTAATATGTGAATTGATTCAAGGCTGTAAAATAACAGGGTGTTCTTCTATACCTAAATTGATTCACAGAGTTTATGAATTGATTCAAGATTGTAAGATAATAGGGTGTTCTTTTATAGCTGAATCGATTCTGATATTGTTTTCATGTTTTTTAAACATATGCATTATTATTTGCACTTCTTGAGTTTTAATTGACTTGAATACTTTCAGCTTGGTGTGTTATAGGCTGAATATGTGATTAGACTGAGTGACTACTTTCATGATGTTTTGATGATATTAACTTATACATTATAAGCCTTCGGCTTATTGGTTGATTTCATAGTACATAAATTTTATGCTTTTATCGTATGGCCACATGTTTATTAGATGGACAACCAAGGTAACAATAAATTCTCTATGGACAAAAATTTGGACAATATATACGATGATGAATATCATGTAAAATAAATAACTAATTTTGGAGTGACAATTAAAGATAACTTTTTACTCGAATGAGGTTGGATTGGAAAAGGCGTTGGTCATTTTATGTGTTACAAGTTATCTGTTATATTGTGCATACGTTGCATTTAGTACAATTGTTTTCACAAAATATCCGTAAACCCATTGGTGATGGGAGGGCAAGAATAGCATGAATGTAACAAGAATTGATGCAGCAATGACTACATTCAGAAAATAGTCGTGATGTTATACGTATGGGCCCTTGTGCATTTCTTCACTTGTGTGAGAAATTATGAAGCACTGGTAGAGTAAAGGATTCTGTTAAAGCTACAATTGAAGATCAAGTAGGGAGATTTCTTCATATCTTAGCACATAATGTCAAACAGCAAATCGTCTTCCATCGTTCTAGAGAGATAATCAGCCGACATTTTTATAGCATCTTACGTGTTGTTATTTTACTTGAGAAGGAATTTCTATTACAACCTTTTGGATCCCACATCCCACCACAAAGACTTCACAGTAGTAAATACTATCCTTACTTTTTGGTGAGCTCCTTATTTGACTATATTTGGAAGCTAATGTTATGTACATATTGATATCTAAGTTTTTTGGCCTAGGATTGTATTGGAGTTATAGATGGAACACATATTCATGTAAAGGTGTCGAGAGAATCTGTCGCTCGATTCAGGGGAAGAAAACAATGACCCACCAAGAATGTCTTAGTAGCTTATGACTTTGGTATAGATTTTATATATGTTCTTGCTAGTTAAGAAGGAACTACAGCCAATTTGAAGGTGCTAAAGAATGCATTGAATAAAGAAGATAAGTTAAAACATATCCAAGGTAAATTTTGAAACTTGCATGCATTCTTCATTATTTTTTCCACATGTCCATATGACAATTTCATGCATACATGTAGGAAAATTTTATCTTAGGGATGCTAGATTTCAGCTGAAAAGTTACAAAGGTGTCCGCTATCATCTAAAGGAGTATTCTAATTATGTGCCATAAAATGTAAGAGAACTATTCAACCTTCGCCATGTTTTATTGCATAATGTTATTGAAAGGGCATTTGAGGTACTAAAGAAAAGATTTCCAATAGCGAAACCAAACCAGATTATTCCTTCCAAACTATGATTGAGATTGTCATAGCCTATTGTATACTTCATAATTTTTTTAATGAGGGAGGATCTTGATGAAAGATTAATTGATGAAGCTGATAAAGAATTGTTGCAATCTTCAACACTTGCTATGGATGACTGTGTCATACAAAATCAAGATGAAGACTATACGACAGATGTACTATTGAGAGACAACATAGCAGCCCATATGTGGGCTGATTATGAACAAAACTCATGGGCACAAATATTGCATTAGTTGTAATCTTATGCATTATGTGACTTTGTATGAGCTTTATGATATGACACATTTCTTCATTGAATGTTTGTTTAATGTGTTTTTCTTAGAAAATTATTGATGTCACAATTTATATTTGATTTTGTTACTTTAAAGAATTAGTGCTTGTTGCTATGTAGAATACAAGATGCCAAAAACAAAGAAAGCAACATCTAAAGCTGGAACATCAACAAAGGAGACTTTAAGATGGACTAAAGAAATGGACACTTGCTTGGTTGATTCCATGCTGGTGCAACATGCAAGGGGAAATTTCATTGATAAGCAATTATCCACAACAAGGTACAGTAAAGTAGTGAACACTCTACAAGTTGCATTTGGTTGAAGTATTAGCAAAGAGCACATCAAGAATCAAGTGAAGACATTGAAATATCACTTTGGGAAGTGTTATAATCTTTTCAATGCTTGGAGTGGAATTGCTTAGGATCCTATCACCTAACTATTTGATGCAAAACCACACGTTTGGAAGGAAATATGTGAGGAAATTTGTACTTACATACATAGCATATGGTACCTTTTTGAAGAAAATCTGAATTGTGTATAGTGCAAATAGTAATGATTCTAAGCAACTTCTCGCAATCTAAGTTACTATGTAGGTCAAGCTTGGAGTTGTGAAGTGGATGCAAACAAAAATCTAGCACTATGATAAGCTCTACGATCTATATGCTACAAATAAAGCAACTGGCAAATATACTCAAAGTGCTACTGACATAATTAATCAATGGGAGAGGAAGGGAATCAAGTTTAATGACTGTGTTGAAGGCATTAACCTATATGAAACTAATTTAAACATGGGCAATGATACCTCTTCAGCTGGAAACATGGATGCTTTCAGTCCATTCGGTGGTAACTCCAATTATAGTCATGGAACTTCTTCCTCTAAAAGTTATAAGTGCGAAATGTCGATGGTTGACATGCTAAAACTCACATAGAGAAAATGACTATGAGAATCAAGGATCTAACCGATGTACTCAAAGAGGCGAACTATTCTTACGATAGATCCATTGCAGTGCTTGAAAGACAAGCAATAGTTGCTAAATGACAGGTTGAAATTGCACAAAGGGGCCTCACTATTCTTGAGCAAAGCAGACCTCATTTTTATAATGAGGAAGATGTGCGGGCTGAATTGGATGCATTGAACATAATGCCAGGAACTTAGATGAAGTGTTATCTATTTGTTTAAATCGAGATGAGAGGACGAAACGTGAGTTCTTTGGAGTTCTGTGCTTGATACAAGCTGAAACATTATATCAATTAATGTCATAAGCTAATTGTCTTTAAAAACACTTCAAGCTAAATGTAATCATAGATTTTTTGTAATCTCTGCACATCATGAACTTTTATTATATAAGATGGTTATTTGTTTCAAGATTTATGGCCATTACCAGCTTTTCTTTCTCCCAAGTATGTACTGTAATAAGAACCATATATCTTTTGTAAGATTATTCTATACATTGATTTCTTTGATTTTGCATCTACTTTTGTTACATCCACTTTTGAACCATATGATTAATTTTTCAAAACAGGCCTACAAGAATCGATCCACGAATCGATTCATTCACGATTCGCAACTTATGAATTGATTCGAGAATCAATTCTTAATAAAGTATCATGAATAACTTTATGACAAAATCGATTCATGAATCGATTGACAATATCTAAAAAGATGTCATGAATCAATTACCTAATCAATTCATAAAAGTTGCTAACTTTCGGTGAAAAAATTTTCTAATACAAGCCTTCAAGAATTGATTTGGCAATCGATTCAAAGTTAGTAATATGTCACGAATTGATTACCTAATTGATTCACAGAAATTATTGACATTCGATAAAAATCATTTTCCTAGACAAGTCTACATAAATCGATTCATGAATCAGTTTGTGAATTGATTTGTAATAAATATTTTCTTTCCTCTTATTTTTTATCCAATCAATTAATAAAATTATATTTTCTTTTCTTTTCATTTTCTTTTTTCAATTTTTTCCTCTCTACCAAGCATGGGATAAATAATTAATTAATTCAATAGTTAATAATTAAATTTGCATTATACTTCAGTGGTCAACAGTCTCAACCCTACGCAATGGGTTTTTTTAGAACTTAGCGTACTGACACATCCATGGGGTAAATGGTTAATTAATTCAAAAGTTAATAATTAAACTCGCATTATATTTCAGTCGTCAACACTCTCAACCCTACGCAATGAGTTTTTTATGACTTAGCGTACTGACACATCCATGTCTAAAGGGACCCGTAGAAAAAGCGGCGCGATTTTTTTTCGTTTCTTCAGAAAAAACAAAAATACTCGAAAAATCAACGGTTCAAATTAACGAAAATTATTTTCAGAAATCATGAACAGTTCGAGAAATGACACGTGCATTCCCGGTCAAGTATAATCATCATCGGTGTCCTCATCCCACTTGCCAGCCAAAATGTTGGCAATTCACGCGCAGCCCGGTTTGTTTAGCTCACTCCTTTGCCGTTCTCTCACTACCCCTGGTTCGAACCTCTTCTTCTCAAGTTCTCGACGAAGATTATACTGTAACGTCGTCTTAATGGACGGAGCAAACTCCACCTCCGGCTACTCTTCATCGGAGCATTTCTCAGGCGATTGGTACACCGTGCCAGAGCTTCGGCTTCGCGATCATCAATTCACTGTGCCCCTGGATTACTCTCTGAATGGTCATTCATCTCCGAAGATCTCCGTGTTTGCTCGTGAAGTTGTTGCAGGTAACAAAGGAGGGGAAAAAAAAAAAAAAAAGAGGCTCCTTTGAGTGTTATCAAAATAATCGTGCTTAATTGCATTCCTTCTTCGTTAATTGCTGCTTGAATATTTATTTGATAAACTTATATGGTTAATATGCTTTGCAGTATTTATTTCTTTTAGTGTTTGACTTTATGGGAAGAAGAAATTAATGGAATGAATGACTGTATAAAATGAATTAGACCCAAAGACAGTGCGATGTTTTTATTTTATCTCTGCAACATTTATCCAGAAGAAAGATGGCATATATTTTGAGGGGAAAAAAATAGTTTTGGGAGCCAGTCTCCACTTTCGAATATCTTCTTCCTTTTTTTTTTTTTTTTGGTAATTTGAATATTTAGTTTGTGGGTCTTGGACAGAGACTGGATTTACTAGCTGTCTATTAGGCAAATTGAGAGTATTTGACTCTCTAGAAGTGCTTCCTTGCTTTACATTTGAATATAATGAAACAAGCCTTAAAAAGACCAAGGAGCCTTTAGTCTCATGGCCCTGCTTCATCATTAAAAGTTGGAGTCATAAAACTTAAATGTTTGGGAGATTTTGAAATTTAATGGAATTTGTCATATGATAGTCACATGCTTCCTAATTAGTCTTAATTTGACCCTAATTGCACCCATCGTTCTCAATTTTCTCTTTTGCCTAAATTCAAAATTGAAATTTTTTTTACAGACATCAAAGAAAATTTTTCTTTAGGGTTTTAGATGTAGGTGGAAGAGGAAATTAGAAACGATGGGATGAAATCAAGATCAAATTAGTGCTAATTAGTGAGCATGTGACTGGCATGTGACAAAATCCGTTAGATTTAGATGAAAAATTGGCCTAGGTAAATTACAGGTTATCTCTTTGTGATATTTTAATTCATAGGTGGCTAAATCGAAACTAGGATCATGCTACAAGTGGATAAAGTATATTTTTCTCTAATTATTTCATATATCCATGATGGAATTTCCTGTGGTCCGGTGGATTCAAATTACCAATTTATTCTAGAATTGAGTAAGAACACTACTACATGCTGGCAACTAGAGAAGGATTGCCTTCCCCAATCCTCATATTCAGAATCACAAACATTTTCACAAGCGTTCTTATCTGGTTTTCTTTTGATATTATTTGTCAAGTTTATTCAGTAAGTAAACATCAAAAGAAGATTGACTAGCAATCTAAACCGCCCCCCCCCACCCCACCCCCCCCCCCCCCCCCCCCCCCCCCCCCCCCCCCCCCAACCCCCCCCCTCATACAACTCCCACCCGTCCTCCCCTCTCGT
>JANHAO010017884.1:0-13812 GCA_026873985.1 Saraca asoca
GTTGTTAAGCCTGGGCCACTGTATATTTATGTAAATTGTCTATCAGGTTCTGATAAAATAAGGCCTTGAGCCTCGGTGTCTAGTTTATAGAGGAAACTCTGCCAAATTTTCGGCAGGAATAACAAAAAATTTAGGGTCAAACTGTACAGTTAGGCTTGTAGGAGGTCTCCTATGGGCGATCTTCTGTGCCAGTCATGGACCTGGGGATTGGGTCATGACATAAATGCTTAATGAATATAAATAAACTGTAATGAAGCAAAGTAGAGTAGGTTACTTTCAGCCATTGACGTCCGAAGTGAAGAAAATCTTAACAGTTCTATGCACCATGTTCTGACAAGTTTGAGAGCTTTCAATGCTTTGTTCTCTCTCTAGAATGATGATTCTTTCTATATGGAGTCCTAATAGCATTAGGGACCCAAACTGTGTATTATATAATGATTTTCTGATATATCCAAATTTTTTTATTATTAAAAGATAATAGACTTATCTTTAAGCCAACTACAAATCTCTTAACTGAAGGATATGATATTGGCCATATCTAGTTCCTAAAATCCTTTTCTTTTTTTTTTTTTATTTTGGAGATATTTCTCACATTCTCCCATTTGGCCAATATATATACCAGGATTTGCCAAAATAAGAAATAAATACATGAATCATAGCAATAAATTCTCTTATAATGAATATTATCTTCCATGTATCACATTGCATTTGCATTTTAACATTAGTCCGAAATACTGAATGAATTAACTCTATGTTTATTCCAGGTCCAAACTTTATTAACATTTCTTTAATAAAAATAAACATATGTATATATAAGACAAAATGAGAAAAATCACGATTGAAGTAGAGTTTCATTAAAATAACATTGTTTCATACAATGAAATCAAGCTAATGGGCCAAGAACCATACATTCTACAAGATCCTTGAACCTAAATGGTGGCATGCCTTTTGTTAAAGTACCTACTATCATCAATTCAGTGTTAATGTGCTCAATGACCACTATTTTATTCTTAACATGTTCTCTTATGGTTAAGTACTTAATGTCGATATACTCATTTCGACTATCACTCTTATTATTCTTAGCCATAAAAACTACAGCTGAATTATCACAAAATATCTTTAATGGCTTAGATACAGAATCAATAACTCTAAGCCTAGAAATGAAACTCTTTATCTATACACCATGCGATGTAGTCTCAAAACAAGAGATGAACTCAACCTCCATAGTGGAAGTAGCTATCTGTTGACAGTCAATTTTGGCAATCGGTCAACGGAAGGTTCAAGGAACCGAGCTATTGTTCTATTGGCTGATACGTATGAATTTACAAAGAGCTTCAAGGCGAGTGAGGGTAGAATAGGAAAGAGTTTTTATCGTGGTTCGGCCAAAGTCTGTTAGACCCCTACGTCCACGATGAGTCGTATTGCCTATTTTGCAAGAGTTTACAGCAATGGATCACCAGAGAGAGTCTCTCTATATCTCTTTTTATCTTTTTCTACCTTTTTTGGCTTTCCTGTCCCTCCTTTTATGGGGAGGGATTAGTAATAGTTTATTTGCGTACAACTATGATTCTGTACAAGCATTAAATGTTGGATGACAAGTAATAAATGCTGGGCAAATCATTGTCGGGTCCTTGAGGGCTATAGGCTGATAAAAATGCTCTAGGCGGCACCCGTCAAATACTTGATCGATTTTCCAGGCATGGAGGAGAGCTCGGCAGTGACCTCATCGTTTGGAGCTTGCGATGGAGTGCTTAGCCGCCTGCTGCAAGGCCTTCAACGACCTTGTTTAAGTTTGGACCACTCCTTTTCCTTCTGGACTTGTCACTTCCTGGGCCTCTGCTGTCTATCCGAATAATCCCTATAACACAATCAAAGTCTGCTTCGCACTCCTCCATGATACAACTCCATTGACGAATATGAAAATGTATCCAAATGTTGATTTACATGAATCAATGCAACCAGCAAAGTCTGAATCTGAATAGCCAATCACTTCGAGGTTTTCTGTCCATCTGTACATAAGCATGTAGTCCTTTGTCCCTTGAAAGTATCTTAAAACTTTCTTACCAGCTCTCCACTGGTCTATACTTGGATTACTCTGATATCTTCCCAACATTCCAATAGCAAATGCTATGTTAGGTCTAGTGAAGACTTAAGCATACATTATAGTACCAACATCTAAAGCATAAAGGATGTTCTTCATTTGCTTCTTTTCAAAATCATTCCTAGGACATTGGTTCAAATTGAACTTATCCCCTTTAACAATGGGAGTAACATTTGGTAAACAATCTTTTATCCAAAATCTCTCTAAAAAATTATTGATATAAGTTTCTTGTGGCATACCCAAAATACCTCTATGTCTGTCTCTAAAGATCTTTATGCCAATGACATAAGAAGCATCACCCATATCCTTTATATCAAAGTTTTTAGAGAGAAATTGTTTCACCTCATACAATAAACCCTTATTATTGGTTGCAAGCAAAATATCATTCACATATAGAATTAAGAAACAAATCTTGCTCCCACTAACCTCATGGTATGTACATTAATCCATAATATTCTTTTCAAAACTAAAGGAGGAGATCACATCATGGAATTTCAAACACCATTAACAGGAAGCTTGTTTCAATTTGTAAATAGATTTCTTAAGTTTGCATACCAAATGCTCACCTTGACTAGAAGAGAATCCTTCATGTTATTTCATGTATACCTCTTCCTCTAGTTCCCCATTGAGGAAAGCCATTTCCATATCCATTTTTTGCAACTCTAAATCAAAATGTGCAACCAAAGCCAAAATAATGCAAGAGAATCTTTCTTAGATACAAGAGAAAAAGTCTCCTTGTAGTTGATTCCTTTCTTTTGAGTAAATCCTTTGGCAATGAGTCTTGCTTTATATCTTTCAATATTGCCTAATGAGTCTTTCTTTGTCTTAAAGACCCATTTACATCCAATAGCCTTTGCCCCATTAGGCAACTCAACAAGATCCCAGACTCTATTAAATGCCATAAAATTCATCTTATCCTTTATTGCATCAAACCATAAATTAGATTCTTTGTAGTTCATAGCTTGTGAAAACATTGTAGGATCATTCTTAGCTCCAAAATCATTGTCTAATTCTTGCAGATGCACGATATAGTCTTTTGAAATCGCTAATCTCTTTTCTCTTATAGATCTTCTTAATGTTGGTTTAGCATTTCCCTATAGGTCATGTTGTCCAACTAGTTTCTCAACCATTTCAGGCACTTCATGAATAACTAGAGCTGCAAGATTATCAGCAATGGGTTGTAGATCTTCAATGATTAGTTGTACAACACCTATTTGAACTTGAGGAGTGTCTCAAATAATGACTAATCTCTCTCTTAATGTAGAAGGTTACTATACTTTAGAAACTATATTCTGAAATTGATTACTCCCACTAACTAAGTCATTCTTAAGAAACTTAGCATTCATTGATTCCACAAACCTAGTACTATGTGATGGACTATATAATCTATAATCTATAATCTTTAGACCTTTTGATATATCCAATGAAATATCCACTAGTAGTCCTTAGGTCTAGTTTCTTTTCTTATGGATTATAAACTCTTACTTCAAACGGGCATCCCCAAATGAGCATATGTCACAAACTCAGTTTCCAATCTTTAAATAACTCAAATGGTATCTTTGGGATAGCCTGATTAGAACCCTGTTCAATATATACACTGTCATTTTAAGAGCTTTAATCCACAAGGATTTAGGCAGGTTAGAGCTACTTAACATACTATGCACCATGTCTAATAATGTTCGATTTCTTCTTTCTGTATTTCCATTATGGTCTAGAGAACCAGACATGCTGTAATGGGCAACGATCCTATGCTCTTAAAGGAATTTAGCAAATGGACTAAGTGCTTGTGCATCTTCAATGTATCCACTATAGTATTCTCCACCTCTATCTATTCTAATGATCTTAATATGCTTATCGCATTGCTTCTCTACTTCTGCCTTAAAAGCTTTAAATGAATCTAAGGCTTCGCTCTTATTATGAAGCATATAGATATACATATATCGAGAACAATTATCTAGAAATGTGATAAAATACTTTGGACCATAAGCGTCCATGTCAGGATAACATATATCTAAATGTATAATTTATAAAATGTTAGTACTCTTCTTGGTACCTTTCTTAGACTTGTTAGTCTACTCTCCCTTTATGCAGTCTGCATAAGTTTCAAAATCAGAAAAATTCAAAGTACTTAGTACTCATTCATTTACTAATCTCTTAATCCTATTAATGGAGATGTGCCCTAGTCTCCTATGCCACAAAATAGAGGAATCTTCATTCATAATACATTGCTTATTACCAATATGAGTATGCAAAATAGTATTATGTTATAGATTAATTGAGAAAAGGCCATCAGACAATATACCATTTCCAATATATTCAGATTTATAAAATAAACTGAAGGATGTGTCTGAAAAATGAAAGGAATAAGCTAACGGTACAAGTCTTGAAACTGAAATCAAGTTTGTAGAAAAATTTAGAATATAAAAAGTCTTCTCTAAAACTAAAACATAGCCACTATCAAGAACTAAGCTACATATTCCGCTAGATTCCACATATGAGCCAATCCTGTTTTCTGATAAGATGAAATGCTCACTTCCCACTGGCTTCCTTAGGTTTTGCATACCTGGCAAAATATTTGAAATATAAATTGTAGCTCTAGAATCAATCTACCCTGTATTATAATTAACATCAACTATATTAGATTCATAACAGATAAATGAGATTGGTTTACCTTTCTTTTTAAGTTATTTCTTAAATTTGGCACAATCCTTCTTCATGTGCCCCTTCTTTTTATAGAAAAAATACTTGGACTCCTTCTTGATGCCACTTTGGGGTGGTATTTTACCCTTCCCCTTCTTATTGGCCTAATTCTTATTATGATTCTGGTTCTTTCCTTGGTTTTGTTTATCATCCTGAGTAACTAATAATGCACTCTCTCCCAATTCCATAATCAGCTTGTTTTTCTCTTAAACACACATGGTCATAAGTTCATTAATTGACCATTTGTCTTTATGTGTGTTATAAAATATATTCAAATGTCCATACTGCTATGATAGAGTGTTTAAAATATAGTGCACCAAGAAAGACTTAGACATTTCAACCTCAAGTGCCTTAAGTTGAGCCATAATGTCCCTCATCTGCATGATGTGCTCACGCACATCCCTCACTATATTGAGCTTCAGGGATGTAAACTTTATAATTAGGATACTAGCAAATGCTTTGTCAGAAATAGCAAATTGCTCATCGCTTGCCTTTAACAGATCCCTTACATTGTTATGCTATTCGATAGAACCATGAATACTAGTAGAGATATTAGTCTTTATGAACATACTAAAGTGATTAGATCGCTCCTACTGTTCATAAAGAGCCCTATCAGCTTAAGTGCCGATTGCAATAATAATGGGTTCATCTTTTCTTATAGCATAATCAATATCCATCCATCCTAAATGAAGGAAAACTCGTTCCTTCCAAACTTTATAGTTATCACCCTTAAGTTCAGGAAAGTCACATTTCATATCAGAAAAATTTACAGGTTGCTTAGTTGTATGAGATAACATACATGCTTACAAACAAAAATTTTTGATATTAGAGAGATAAATTATGTTTTAACATCAACAAGTATTTTTGAAAAAAAACTTTTTAGAATTCATTACATCAAAGCAGAGGCATAGATAAGTTCTAATACCACATGTAAGTTATACTTGAATGCTTAATGAACATAAATAAATTGTAATGAAGCAAAGTGGAGCAGGTTACCTCCAGCCATCAATGCTTGAAGTGAAGAAAATCTTGACGGTTCTGTGCACCATATTCTAACAAGTTTGAGAGCTTCCAATGCTTTGTTCTTTCTCTAGAATGATGATGATTCTTTCTATATGGAGTCTTAACAACATTGGGGACCCAAACCTTATATTATATAATGATTCTTGGCTTATTACCAGAATATCCTAATTTTTCAATTATTAAAAGATAATGGACTTATCTTTAAATTAACTACAAATCCCTTAATTGAAAGATATAATATTGGTCATATCCAGTTTCTAAAATCTTTTTTTTCTTTTTTTTTTTTATTTTGGAGATATTTCTCACATTATTTTGGAAATATTTCTTACGTTTCATTGATAAATTCAATTTTGTTGCTTTCTCTTTGCAAACACTATATTCCCATTTCCATAACTACAATTTTCATTGCTCCCTCATTGACATCCCCTTCTCTTCATCATAAGATCCTTTGTCATATTCAAGAAGTGGCCATACATAAGAAAAATTTTCACTTTTTTTTATCATTTTTTATTACATTTTTGAATTGAAAGCAATACTCTGTTTGCTTCATTTCTGATTTTTATTATTTTATTGTTTTTATAGGTGTTTATAGGTTGTGCGATGGGCTAAAACTTTCAAGAGGACCTTATTTAGAGATCACAACCATGGCTTTATTTTGTGTTCGATCTGTTTCCTTTAAAGTTGTGCATGTGTTAAGCTTTTCTGGTGTGGATGGAAGTTTTTTACGTTAGAGCCTTTAAAATTGCTCCACTCGGGTATTCTTATGTTTTAGCTATTTATTGGGCATATCGTTGTGGCCTACAAAACAAGATGCAGAAAAAGAAGAAAGCTGCAATTTCATTCAAGAAAGCTTCAAGAATTCTCTCGAAAACTAAGCAGAAAATAAAGAAACAGAAAAGAGAGTTGCCAAAGTTAACATGGTTTAGGATTAGGTAATTTACCAAATCGACATAGTTAATGTTTTTGAATTGTCATGTCAGGAATTTTTTATTAACATTTAGATGGAAGCTTAATTTCGAATTCAAATAAAACAAATTAAATTTTTAGGAAACTAAAATCATCGAAAATGCATTTTAGAGAATAAAAATGTATTTAGATCTTTTAAATAAAACAAACCTGATTTACAAAAATAGGGCCTACATACTTTTAAGAGAAGGATTAAAATTCTCATAGTTTAAAATTATTTCCTTTTTTTAAAAATAATTTTATATAAAAAATAAATTAATGTTAAATAAAATATGTGTAAATAAATAATTTTGAAACAATTTAAAATATAAAATCATATGAAAATAAATAATTATTGTTATATTAGTCCTTCTTCGTATAGTGGCGAATTCATTTCGTATTATGCACGAGGAACGAGGTGATGATTTTCAGCAACTCATAGGATATTTTGACAAAGCGAGTAAATATAATTGACTTTTGATTTAAGTACTTAATGCATACAATATAGGAATAAAAATGAATAATAAAGAGGGAAAAAACACTGAAACGATCAAATTCCAACAAAAACGGAAACATTCAAATATCAGAAATCCAACAGAACTTTATACCTCACAGAAGAGATAAGTCCACAAGAATGGCCACAGCCGCATGGTATTCTTTAAATCACTGATATACTACTTCAAAAATGTAATATAATGACAGACTAATATTATTCAAATATAAGAATAAATGATCAAAAATGTAAAAACAATAATGACAGACTAATATTATTCAAATAAAAATTTAATGATAAATGTCAAATGAAATCAAAATTTTTCTATTTTCAATATTTTTTTAATTTTTTTACATATATAAAATAAAAATAAATGACAACTGAGAAACTGAAAATAGGATCACTTTCAATTTAAAAAAAAATCTTTTTTCAAAATGTTAAAATTGGAAAACAAGATAATATGCATATTTCTACATATTTTTATTATTTTATTTTTGTGTATTTTTCTGTACTTTTTTAAAGATATTTTCTATAGACCCAAACAAAATATGATGTTCACAATGGCTCCTCTTTATTCATTTCTTAGTAGAGAAAAGTTGAAAGTAAGTTTTTTAATGTTCTCAAGTAAGAACAAATAAAAACTGAACATGTATTTTGATTAGGTCCTTTGCAAACACATGAATTTGAGGGAGAAAAAAAACTACGAAAAGTAAATTGTAAATTATAAAGCAATACCAATAAATTATAAATGATTTTTAAATGATATTTTGATTAAAAAAACACAAAATTAAGAATTGAACGATATGGTTAAAAAGTTAATTAAGAAATAAAGAACTGAACCACATGTATATAAATAAAACAAGGGACTAAATCGCTTGAGTAACAATAGAAAAGTAAATAACTTAACTTGACTCAGTCTCAACCCAACTTAATTAGGTTTGATTTAACACTAGAATATGTAACTGAACAAAAATAAATGACCTGATTTGACATATGCTTGATCCAATTTGATTGGGTTTAATTTAATGGTAGAAAAATAAATAAGTAAAAATAAATAACCTAATTTGACACAAACTCGACCCAATTTAATTTGATTAGATTTAGCAAAAAAATGTAAATAAGTAAAATAAATGACTTGACTCCACACAAGCTCAACCTAACTTGATTAGGTTTGATTAATAATAAATAAGTAAATAAGTAAAAATAAATGAACTAACTTGACATAAGTTGCACCCAACTGGATTGGTTTCCATTTAATAGCAAAAAAGTAAATGTACAAAAATAAATAATCTAACTTGACACAGGCTCAACCCAACTTGGTTGAATTCGATTTAACGATAGAAAAATAAATAAACAAAAATAAATGACATAACTTAACATAAACTTGACTCAACTTGATTGAATTCAATTTAATAGTTGGAAAGAAAATAAGCAAAAATAAATGACCTGACTTGACATAAGCTCAACACAACTTGAGTGAGTTCGATTTAACAATAAAAACATAAATAAGCAAAGATAAATAACCTAGTTTAACATAAGCTTGACCCAAATTCATTAACTTCGATTTAACAACAAAAAAGTAAATAAGCAAAAAATAAATGATTTGGCTTGACATAAGCTTAACCAAACTTGATTAGGTTCAATTTAATAGCATAAAAGTAAAATAAGCAAAAATAAATAACCTACTTAACACAAACTTGACCTGACTTGACTGAATTTGATTTAATGACATAAAAGTAAAAAAGTAAAAATAAATTATTTGGCTTGACACAAGCTCGACTCAACTTGATTGGGTTCAATTTAACGACAGAAAAGTTAAAAAGAACAATAAATGACTTGGCTTGACCCAACTTGATTTGATTTGATTTAACAGCAAAAAAGTAAATAAACAAAAATAAATAACCTGACTTGACACAAGCTTGATCTAACTTAATTGGATTTGATTTAACTATAGAAAAATAAAAAAACAAAAATAAATGACCTGACTTAACATAGGTTTGACCTAATTTGATTAAGTTCATTTTAACAATAGTAAAATAAATAAGCAAAAATTAATGACCTAACTTAACACAAACTTGACCTAAGTTGATTAAGTTCAATTTAACGACAGATAAATAAATAAATAAATAAAAATGACCTGACTTTACACAAACTTGGCCCAACTTGATTGAATTCGATTTAACAAAAATAAAAGATAAACCGCAAACAATTGATGATTTAATCAAATTCTTCTTTTTTTTATTTATTTTTAGCAAAAGAATTATTACTCATCTAAAGAAATTGATATTCCATCCAATTTTCTGATGTTGGCTTTTAATCGTGATTAGATCAATAGAAAAATTGATCTTGACTCTCAACTTTGCATTAACGTGCATTTTGATCCTTTGTGATTTAATGTTTTTGTCTAATGACTCCCTTTAAGTAATGTTTGAATTAGTTCATGACTTGTAAAATATTAAAGAGCTTGAAACAATTTTTATTTATAAATTGCCATAATTTGGGGTTTTAAAGAAATTTTTTAAAAAATCACAAATTTTTCTAATTTAAGATTTTCAAAAAAATAAAAATATTTTTAAAATGATTATATTTGCCCTAGTTTGAGGACTTTCAAAATAGCTTGAAAAGAAATCAAAAGTTTCTCTAGTTTGGGATTCTTAAAACATTTGTAGAAAACCTCAAAAGTTGCATTTATAGATTTTTTTAAAATTTAGAAAAATGCAAAATTACCCAAGTTTTGGTTTCTTGGGCATTCTTATTGAGGTTTTGGAATATGTCATATGCAGGATATTTTCTCAATCAAGTTTGCCCCTGTTTTATTTTTTTTTTTTCTTTCCCAAAATTTGCCCCATTTTATATTGAAATAAAATTGAGTCTCAAAAGTCTATAATCTAGCGATGATGTTGGGTATTAATGAGAGTCTTATTTAAAATGTCATTGTTTTTTTATTTTGAATTGCTACTTGTACTTTCTAAAGTACAGTCTTTTAATTTGAATTGATGATTACCTTATCCTCGTACCTTTGCTCCTTTTTTTTTTCCATTTTTTAAGTTCTTTTTTTTTTTCAAGCATTTGACTTTTCTCTCTTTTTTTTTTCTTTTTTCCATTCTCAAGGAACCTTTTTCTTTTTTGTATAAACATGCCTTTCTAATCCTTTTTTCTCGTAAATATTATTGTTACATTTCTTGTTCTCTTTTGTTTCATAAAAAAATTTAATAGATTCTAATTTTTACCCAGATTTAAATAAAATTTTGGTTTTGAAAGAAAATTTAGATTCAAAAGGGCTAGCGAGTAATAAAGGTATTTAAATGATTAAAAAAAATCTATTTATTGATACTTAAATACTTAGCATAGAATATTTTGAAGCACTGACCTCATTTTAGTTATTATGACTTTTAGATTTGATAACAAAAATAATCCTTCATGCTCCAAAGGGCTAACTAATGATAATTGTTCTTAATTTTAAATAAAAACAAAGAATGCCTATTATCATTTGACTTAAACTTAATTAAAAGTAACATTTTTGCAATGATTTTTACAAGGTCTTGAAAATTATCATCATCCTCAGAATTTCTCATTATCCTCAATTATTCCAAATTATTAAAAGAAGTATCCAATTTTTTTGAAAAAATAAACAAATTTTCACCATTTTATTTGGAAGATGATAAAAACTAAAAGAAAAACAATTGATGTGAGATGTAAAAATGAAAATGAAATTTTATTGAAATATGACAAAATTCAAACATTGTATAATTTTGATTTGAAAATTGATAAAACAATCTCAATATATGATTGCAAAGGAAAAGAAAAAACTGACTTGAAGATAGAGACATAAAAGAGTTGAATATTTTTCAAAAGAAATACATTTGTGAATGGCCCAGATCGTTTATGTTGAATTCTTGAATTAAAATTGTTTTGGACCAGTTTGATTGCATTGACTTCTCTCAATGAGCAATATTCGAAAAATTGTAAAGAAAAAAAAAGTGAAAAGGATTAAAAAAAAATCTTTCTATATTTTAGAAATATTTTGATTTTGAAATCAAAGTAAAGACTATGATACTATGCAAACATAAAGTCTTTTTTTTTGTCTGTTCTAGTTTATTTTTTTTCACAAGAAACTATTTTTTTGAAATTATTATTCTTATTAATGAAATAAAAAGAAATAAATAAATAGAAATTTGGTTAGTTGTAAGTACCATATTCATTTTTGAAATCTTTAAAAAATTTTCATTTTATGCTGAGTCTTTAAGTAGTCTGCGTAGATAAATTTATTAATTAGTGACTTAAAAAATGCAAGATAACATTTGTTCTTTTGTATTTTTTATTTTATTATTATTGTTTTGCTAAAATGCATCTAAATGAATGATGAACACAATTTATACATATTTTATATTTCTTTATACTTAGTTTTTTGCTATGTTTATGTGCTTAATTAGACACTTGAGATTGATTTTGTAGTTTGCTAACTTTTTATGCCTAATTTAATTTATTCAATAAATTTGCACTATTTTAGATTATTTCATATTTTTAGGCATATCTGGAGTTTTGAACCTTAGTTTTGGATGATTCTTGTTTCCTTGGAAAGATAAGAGAAAGAGCTAAAAATGTCATGAAGAGCCCAAAGTCCAATTTAGATGTTTTGGAAGTAAAATGAATCTTAGAATCTGAAATAGAGTGCAGTGCTCTGACCCAAAACTCATCTCATTGTTTTCTTCATAAGTGGAGCTTCACTCATCACTTCAATGCAAACTTAAGCCTATTGATTAGCTAAGACCCAATCCTACAACTTTCATGAAGGGCTTGAGGGTAAATTACACTGTTTTGATTTAGTTAAAAGGCTATGAAATTAAGTGTTTAAGTTTGGTATGGGTTGGACTGTTCTAAAAAGTCATCTTGATTTTTAGCCTATAACTTAAGCTAGGAACCAAGTTTTTATATAAGGTCAAGGCCATTGGAAAGCTAAGTAATGGACCTACATTTTATATGCAGAGAGTCATGTCCAATTAGGCTTCGTTCTAACCCTAATTAGTAGTCCAATCAGGAGGTAATGCACTAAGCCTATAAATAATTAGTTGATTCTCTATTGTAATATCTTTTACATTCATTTCTATCTTGTCTCTAATTTTGGAAGGAGAAGAGTTCTACTAGGGCAAGACTCCAACCCTTAATTAGGTTTCCTTTTTCCCTTTTATTTTCCTTTTTATTTTTGTAATAATGTATAGTCAAACTCATCTCAATCTAAGGAAATTTCTACACCTTTTCTATTCTTGATTGTGAAACTTGTCTTAATTGTCACTTCATTCCTATTTGGATTTTTGATAAACGAGAAAAATGCATATTATTATATTGATTATTACCCCTTGATTTGTTATTAATTTGTGATTTTTCTGCTCTTCTTGTTATAGTTTAGTATTTTTGTTCTTTGGTATTGTTGTGGTTTGTATTTCTCTTTAAAGGTTAGCAAAAAGGCTTGGAAAGGAGGGTAAAAGCAGAAGATCGAAGCACATTTGAATTAAGGAGAAGGTAGGAAAGAAGCCCTACGAAGAACTTAACTCAACTGTGATTGAAGCTAGAAAAATTGAAGAAGCCAGCACTGAACACAACCTGGCCATGTCCCAGGATATGGTCATGTTCAGTGCATTCCTTAGCAACTCCTAACGTGAAACACGGCCAACCTATGTCACCAAACACAGCCGCGTTTTGACCTTTGTCATCCTGCTATAAAAGCTGTTATTGCCCAACCTGAAGGAGTCCTTGCATAGTTTTAAGATAGCTTACGTAGGTTTTACATTCTTAGGCATTTTTCTGAGTAGAGTTTGAGATTTTCTTCGGATTGAAATTCTTGCTAAGATTCTATCTTATTTTCATCCTTTAGCATCCTAGTTTTCTCTTTCAACTTCATCTTTATCTTTCTGCCTTATTTTGAACATTATGAAGTTCTTTATATTAACGAATTTGATTTTTACTTCTATTATGTTTGAGTAAATTTTTATTCTAGGATTAGGAATAACCCAATTATGGTTCTTTGCTGTTATTAATTGATTTTTTATTATAATTACCTGGTATAAATTGATTTAGCTATTATGTCTGCTAAGTTTGTAATAAAATATTTGGCCAGTATTTTATCTTATCTTGGTAGATAGTTGAAGTACTAAAAAAAGAAGATTATCACCAAAAACCTAACAGTTGAATAAAGAGATTTTAATCACGAAAGTAGGTTAAGTTTCTTTAGGAATTGAATTGGTTAGCATTGATCTTTAAGGGCTTAAATTAATCTTAACCATAGGCAATTAGGTTGATTTAAGTACTATTACTAGACCTTGAAAGAGGCTAGTAATTAACATAAGCTAAATCATCCTCAGTTATCCAAGTAATTATAATAGGGAGGATTTTAATTATTTGTTAAAAACCATAAGTGTGGTGAAACCCCAATCCTAGTCTTTTATAGTTGAACTTTGCTTATTAATCAATTGCTGCTCTTTCATTAAGTTTCTTTAATATCTTTAATACTCTTTATTGATTTAGACAACTTACATTGCAAACTCTAGTAGTT
>JANHAO010017885.1:0-13822 GCA_026873985.1 Saraca asoca
AATCATAAATATGATCATAATATGCAATATAAGATGAATATTCAACCTTTATTATCCAAATCCACAGACCGCTTAGTCATAGATGAAATAGAGCCCAATCAAATTGACTCTAGGGCACCTATATTCGACTAACATATGGACCAATATTTCTAAGTAGTTGGCATTACTTCAGAGGAAGAACAGCTGAATTGAGTGACCATATTCCTCACAGACAACACCAAGGCCTGGTAGAAGACTAAATATTAGGCTATTCATGAGGGAAGGTGTAGTATCAATACTTGGGAAAAGCTTAAGCAGGAATTGAAGGTGCACTTCTATCTTGAAAAAATAGACTATCTAGCTCAGAAAATTACAGGAGTTGAGACAGACAGGATCTGTTAAGGATTACATGAAGTCGTTCATGATGATTATGTTGGATATAAATGATATGACTAAAAGGATAAGCTACTCTGGTTCATGGAGGTCTATTGCGTGAAATAGCCATGGAAATCCAAAGGAGGAGAGTTGAAAGCCTCTTAGAAATGGTGACCGTAGCTGAATGCTTGTCTGACTATGACATTGGCTTTCCTCGAAAGAAGTCCAATGGAGGGGCTCAAATACTATTGATGGTAGCTAGTCAGGCAAGGGTGGCAATTCTGAGAGTGGGGGAGGAGGAACCTCATCTCACTCGTAAAGTTTAAGATCATCCTAAGCATCTACAAACAAAGAGAAGTCCAAAACCCTAGCCTATTTCTTATGCAAGGGACCTTATAGAGTGGCATAATGTCTAGATAAGGCTGCCCTAAATGCCTTACAATTCAAACTTCAAGAGGAAAGAGAACGAAGTGATAAGGGTGATGAAGATCTTGATAAGGAGGTAAAGTCTTATGCTAGGATTGGTGCAATCTAATACCTAGACTCCCAAGAGTAGTGAGACAACAACAAAGCATGGTAGATCTCTTCCTTAACAAGGACCTACTCACGTAAGGAGCTATTCGGGTTTAGGGGTACCACCTTACACAGGAGCAAAGGAGGTAGTGGATGAGGTGCATTAAGAGAGATGTGCAAAATAGGCAAATCTTTTTAAGGAGGAGTCTATCGAGAAGTTGGAGGGTGTAGTGTGTTTGAGGAGCAGCTGCCTTACACTTACATTTTTATTATATCTAACTGTGAAGTTCTTGCATGCAGAACCATTCACTTAGTCACAAGAGGAGCTTATGGCAATGACCTTTGAGAGCACGTGTTTGTGGAAAGTTAGAACAAGAGTGACGGATAACTCTTTGTTTAACCCTATCAACAGTGGTATGAGGATACCATTGAGGTATCATGTTTGAGTGATCAAGAAGGCACTAAGCGAGTGTCAAGTCTATGTTCAAGGAGTGGTATTATTGGAGTAGTAGAGTACACAGTGAAGTATAATGGATAACAAAAAAAAAACCACATGAGTAGATTTGTGAGCACGAAATGAGACTGGCAAGCAGGTCATGTTTTATCAATAAGAGGTGATACTTTTACCTGAACAAAGCATGAGACTTGTGTTTCTCACATCGATGGTATGGGACATTGGATGTGGGACCTGTTGGTAGTAGGCACAACCCAAATGCCAAGCTACTACTCAACTATGGAGACAATTAACTCGAGAGTTGTGGAGATAGCTCATTTTCATCATTAACAACAAGTCAAAGAGATAAGCTGAAGAAAGCCTAAGAAAAGCTAGAGAAGAGCAAATCAAAGACTTTTAAGGAACAATGTCAGACTGAAGTGTTGAAGACAAAAATTGGCAAAGTGCAAAGAGATGAGCAGAGAGGAAGTTGAGGGAAGAGCTCAGGGGAAACAAACTGAAGATTCTGTTGATGTTGTGTCAGATTGTGTCATTAATGAAGGCATCGACGCTTTCAAGTGGGGGAGAATGTCACAGTTCAGGACTTGTGACCAAATTCGACAAGGCAAATGTGCTCGAATTTGGACGAAACTTGGCACAAAAATTAAGCATGAAGAGAAGATCATGTGATTTGAATTTGAAGGAAAATGCTTACATAGATTTTTTTTTTTATTTTTCCTTGTTTTGAGGGCACTTATATAATTTTGACCAGGGTAACTTGTCCAGTGCGAGTAGGTAAGCACATAGCCATGATCCTTAGATTTTTATCTTTACGTTGATGTGCTATGACACATTAGAACCTTTAGGAGTTAGGAGAAAAAGTCCTTATGTTAACTGGGAAAAAGTATGCTTAATCCTGTCAATAGGGATTTTGTTCAGAATGCTCTTTAGAGGGGAGTGCCTGGTGACCCGAGGTGGGCATCGAGACATTCGTCTAGGGGATCAAATGTGTGGCCTTAAGCCTCCCATACACACTAGGGAGTTTGTAGCCGAGACTCTTATATGTGAATAAAAGAAGTAGCCCCTCTTCAATTGAAATATTGTCTCCACAAAATTTCTTTACTCTTGGCTGCATACATCTGCATTTGATCTAATTGCAAGAACACATCTTGAATGTCTATATGAATGACTTAGTTGCCTTTATATGTGATTTGGTTACTATGTGCTCTACGTAATTTATTGCTTAGGGTTGACTCGATGTACTATAAATTGTGGGTATTGCCTATTATTTTCTATACTTAGATGACGAATGATTGATTGGCTAGCTTATTCTCAGGTACTAATTATGTAAGTGCCATGAAAAGGGTCTAAGTGCCGTATGTTCCATCAGTTGAGTTGCAGGATCATGACATTGGGCATGGGTTGTGGACTTATAGAGGCTCATAGGTGAATTTATGGATGAAATGACCCAATAGAGATTATAAAGGTGACAATAACAACAACAAGAAAGGCCAGAAACTCAAATACCTCCACCTCCTCTACCTTATACAGCATCAACTACTATGAATTTTCAAAATTATTTGCAAGAATTTTAGAAGCTAAAACCTTTCAAGCATTCTAGTATTAGGTCATTTATGGATCTACTTAAATTTTTGGACCAAGTTAGACAATTGTGGCGGGTCCCATAGTGTTCAGAAGATGTAGCAATAAAATTGGTTAGGCTCCTGCTAGATGGATTTGTAGCAAATTGGTACCAAGGTTGGGAAAACAATAGATCCATGCAAGACAAGACTACTACTTGGGAAATGTTTCATACAGCCTTCTTGTAGTAGTTCTTTCTTGAAGGACAACATTATGCTAAACTATAAGAGTTCTATAATTTGAAATAGAGAGGGTCAACAGTTTTTGAATATATTGCCTAATTCCTCCATCTCTCCTAATTTGCAAGGCATATGATTCCTATTAAGAGGGACGAAGCTCTGAAATTTGTTAGTGGCCTTGATGATTAGTATTTTAATGCTATACAATTCACAGAGGACACTATATATGAGCAAGTATATAATAGAGCAATAGAACTGGAGGTAAGACTTATGGAAAGAAAGAGAGCTAGAGAAATTTAAGGTGATACAAGAAAGAAATCTAGAACTGAGAGCACTAGTAGGGATATAGGAAGATAGGTCTCGATAGCTTTTAGTGTGCCTCATTCTAGAAGACCTTCAGGCACCATTGTTTCTAGCCATCGTCCTTCTGGGGGATCTAGTTTTGGTCCTTCTAATCTAATTAGATGTGAGGCACTAGGGCATGCCAATCATGTGGGAAAGTTTATTTAAGGATTTGCAGACAAGCAAGTAGAGCTTGTTTTGGATGTGGCCAGGTAGCTCATTTGGTGAAAGATTATCCTTATTCTTTTGCCTCACCTAGTGGCAATAGGGCCATAGGTACATCAAAGAGTGTTCCTTCTTGATTTGCATAGTCCACAAGGCCCTCATTATTTGATTCTGTTACTAGAGAGAGAGGTAGAAGTTTAGCTAGTAGAGGTCGTAGTGGCAAACTAAGAGCTACTGTGAGAGTATATACCCTGACAAGGCAAAATGCCCAGGCCTCTGATACTATGGTTACAGGTACTTTGATTGTTGATTCTATTTCAGCTTATGTCTTATTTGATTCAAGTGCAACCCATTCATTTGTATCCACTTATCTAGCTATGCAACTTGTGAGACCTTGACTACTTTTGGAATCACAACTGTTAGTATCCATTCCTCTAGGTTAGACATTAACAGCCTATGATTTGATTTCCTCTTGTGAGATCAATGTTTATGGAATAGTTTTTCCTGCCAACTTGATTGTATTATACATAGTAGATTTTGATGTTATTTTATGTATGGATTGGTTATCAACACATCATGCATGTGTTGATTGTCGTAATAAGTTAGTCAGCTTCTGTATACCAGATAGAGATGTCCTTGTACTTCAGAGAGATAGGGGTGATGTTCTTATCAATCTAATTTCTACTTTACGTGCCAAGAAAATGATTAAAAAGAGATATGAGGCTTATTTGGTGTTCATCTGGGGACATTGAATTGATGGAATAGAAAGCAAAAAGTGTGCTGATGGTTTGAGAGTTCCTAGATGTCTTTCTAGAAGAACTACCTAAAATGCCACTAGAACAAGAAATTGAATTTTGTATTGATGTGATTCCTAGGACTAATCCCATCTCCATCCCCCTATACCACATGGCACTAGCTGAGTTGAAAAAGTTAAAGGTGCAATTGCAGGATTTGTTGGACAATGATTTTGTTCATCCCAATACGTCCCCATAGGGAGCACCAATGCTATTTGTAAAGATAAAGGGTGGAGCTTTGAGATTATGTATTGATTATAGGTAGTTGAACAAAGCCACGATGAAGAATAGGTACCTATTGCCTAGAATTGATTTGTTCGATTAACTCCAAGGTGCTCAATATTTCTCTAAGATTGACTTACGATCAAGCTACCACCAGCTACAAATCCGAAAGGAGGACATTATAAAGACTACTTTTTGAACTCGATATAGTCATTATGAATTCTTGGTGATGTCTTTTAGATTGACCAATGCTCCCACAGCTTTCATGGATGTAATGAATAGAATTTTTAAACCCTTCCTGGATCAATTTGTAGTTATCTTCATAAATGATATTTTGGTGTACTTTCCGAAAGACCAAGCTCACAAATAACATCTTAGTATGGTTAAGTAGGGAGCATTAACTCTATGCCAAATTTTCAAAATGTGAGTTTTGGTTAACTAGTATAGCCTTTCTAGCACATGTGATTTCGAAGAAAGGTATTAGTATAGATCCTAGGAAGGTAGAAGGAGTTTGAAACTGGCCTAGATCGACTTCAATGATCGAGATTCATAGTTTCTTGGGTTTGGCTAGATATGACCACTACTTTGTGAAAGACTTCTCTCGAATTTTAACTTTTTTGACCAAGTTGACTTAGAAGCAAGCAAGATTCGTATGGCTCGATTTATGTGAAGCAAGCTTTCTGTGACTTAAAGAATGTTTGACTACAGCAACAATATTGGCCTTACCCATCAGTGATGGTAATTATACTATTTATTATATGGCTCTAGGATAGGTCTTGGTTATGTTTTGATGTAACAAGGTAGAGTTATAGCCTATGCATCAAGGCAACTCTACAGACATGAACAAAATTATCCCACACATGATCTAGAGATGGCAACAGTATTGTTTGCCTTAAAAATTTAGCATCATTATTTATATGGTGAGAAGTATGAAATCTACACAAATCATAAGAGCTTAAAGTATATTTTTGAGTAGAAAGATTTGAATTTGAGGCAATGCTACTAGGCTCTATTTTATATCATCCAAGCAAGGCCAATATGGTAGCCGATGTTTTGAGCAGGAAATCAGTAGGAAGCCTTGCTCACATGGAAGTTCACAAGAGATTGATTATTCGAGAGGTGCATGAGGTAGAAACTTATGGAGTTCAATTACAAATAGTAGAACCAAGGATATTCATGGCCCATGTGTAAGTGTAGTTTCCATTAATTGATCAAATTGTCATTGCACAAGGTCAGGATGTGAACTTGAATAGATTATTGAATAAAATGAAGAAAGAGCCCTAAATCTGGCTTGTTAAGAAATGATAAAGGGGCTTTAACTTTTCATGGTCACATATGGGTACCTAAACTTTCTAATTTGCGATAACAATTCATGCACACAGCTTACTCATCTTCTTATGCTATGCATCTTGGTAGTAACAAAATATATCAACATCTTAAGACGGGTTATTAGTGAGAAGGAATGAAATGAGACATAGCAGACTTTGTTTCTCAATATCTCACATGCTAGCAAGTAAAAGCTAAACACCAAAGACTTGCAGCTTGCATCAGAATATAGAAATTCCTAAATAGAAATGGGAAAGAGTGACTATGGATTTTATTACTAAGCTGCCAAGAACTTCAAAAGGCTATGATTCAATTTGGGTGGTTATAGATCGCTTGACCAAGAGTGCCCATTTTCTCCCTGTGAAGACAACTTATTCAGCTTCTCAATATGCCTAGTTACACCTAGATCGGATTGTATCCTTACGTGGAGTTTCATTATCAATTATATCTCATTGAGATATGCAATTCACTGCTTGATTTTGGAGATTTTTGCAAAAAGCTTTAGGATTACATCTTCATTTCAATATAGCTTTTTCACCCCTAAACCGATGGTCAATTTGAAAAGACCAATCAAGTTTTAGAAGACATGCTTCAGGCTTGTGTGCTAGAATTTGAAGGTAATTAGGAATAATACCTACCTTTGATTGAATTTGCTTATAATAATAGCTATCATTTTACAATTTAGATGACTCCTTTTGAAGTATTATATGGAAGGAAATGCAGATCTCTAATCGGATGGTTTGAAATAGGAGAAGCAAAGTTATTGGGCCCAGACCTAGTGCAAGATCCAAATGAAAAGGTCAAAATCATTTAAAAAAAATTGATAATAGCTTAAAGTCATCAAAAGTCCTACATTGATAAAAGAAGAAGGGACTTAGAGTTCCAAGTAGGTGATTAGGTGTTCTTGAAGGTATCACCCATGACAGAAATAATGAGATTTGGCAAAAAGGGGAAACTGAGTCCCCGATATATAGGCCCATTTCCCATTGAAATGAGGATTGGTGTTATGGCTTATAGGTTGAATCTACCTCTGGTGCTAGGAAACTTTCATCTTGTTTTCTATGTATCTATGTTGAGGAAGTACATTTTGGATCCATCACACATGCTTCCTCAAATTCCAGTTGAACTGGATAACCATCTTCTTTTAAGGAGCATCCTGTAGCTATCATTGATCATCAAGTTAGGAAGCTCGGCTCTAAAGAATATCCATCAGTGAAGGTCTTATGGGAAAATCATGGGAAAGAAGAAATGACTTGGGAACCTGACTTAGTTATGATAGATAAATACCCTCAATTGTTTAAGCAATTTGTTGGTATGAACCTTCCTTTCTTATAATTTAGACCCTTTTTCTTAATAGATACTCTAATATTTTGTTTGATCTCATATAACTATGCTTTTGGAATTCAAGGATGAATTCTTTTGTTCGGTGAAAGAGTTGTAATGTCTTGAAAAAAAATAAAATAAGAAAAGAAAAATAAAATATATTTTATACGGACTAAAGTGAAGATTTTAAAAATTTTGTTAGAACCGTAATATAATTTTTCCTTTTTCAAGAGGGCCTTACTTAAGACGATGACAAGTTAATGGGGTTAAATCATAAGTTTCCCCATTTTACATTATGTTATATATTTTCCACAGCTAGCCCCCTCATGCATTTAGCTCCTCTCTTTCCCGAAGTTTCCCCTGCTTCTCTGTGTTCATTCCTCCACCTGATCGTTGGTCATCGTGTCTTCATCATCCTTTTCATTCTTCTATTCTCTAATGCCTTCTCTTCACTGGTGCAACTTAGCAGCCCTCTTTTCCTTCTGGTGCAGTCGACCAAAGCCGTGAATTAGCCTATCGGTGATGATTCAACTAGTGCCAAGCTATCCACTGGTACTTTGGATGGTGATGAGTATTCCTAGAACAAAAATTTTATTTTATAGTCACGTTGCTTCAAGATTTCAAGAAATTTATCTAAAACCCTCATATTTTAATGTTGATGGAAATTGAAATTCTTGTTATTTTGCTTCAGTAATATTCCCATCGGAGAACTGAGCCCATTAACATTAAATTTTTAAGTTCCAGTTGATCATACAAGTAGGTAGTTTTGCAATTGATTTAAAAATTATCAGCTTTAGCTATTGTATTCTAATACTAATATAGGATAGTTGTGCTTAATGAAAAGACTTCAAATTTAAGTCCAAGGATTAATTTTAATATCGATTATACCTGAATAGGCTGAGTGATTTGAATTCTCAAGTTAGGTGACTCAGCACTTTGTGATCTTTCCCTTGGAAATTTTAAGCAATTGAGAAGTCCTTAAGGTGAGTAGATGATCCTACCCTTTTAGTAAATCCCATTTTGAAATAATTTTGTTATATAGAATATTTTATTTTTTACTGAATGATTTGATTTTTGATGTTAGCTTACTTTGAAAATTTTATTGTATGTTGTATATATGGAAATGAATTACCATGAAAAAGTTATGCACTTTAGAATAAATGATTTTATGTTGTTATTCATTGAATAAACATAAAGTTTATGTTACCATGAATATTTGATGTGTTCCAATATTTGATATTTTGACATGAATAAAATGTCTTGCATTTGTGAATTGGCTTGATAGCATAATATTTTTTTCAAATGTTTGATTATTTGAAATTTTGGATCCATTGTTAATTCCTTAGAAACCCTCAAGTGCACTTGTGATTAGTATATTTGCTAGAGAAATAAGGGGGGATAATTGGTGGAGAAATAAAGTGAGATGGATATATATGATATATTTGATCTGATATTTGATACGGTGGTCTTGGATTTGACCTTGACCTTTAAAAGAAATTTAACCTTGATTACATTTGTTTGACTGAATTAGGGATTTAACCCTGGTCCTCACATTTAATTTTTGTTAGGTTGGTTGCCTTTAGGAATTACTCCTTTGGATCCTAATAGTATTTGGATAAAATAGTTATTATGAAATATTTTGCTATTTGAGAATTACTAAATTTTAGAAAAGGAAAACTATATTGAATTTTTCTTTGTTTATGCTAGAATAATTACTTTTTATAGCATTATACGTTGTTGCTTATTTTACTTTTGTGGAGTAAAAAAAATTAGTTTTCATGGGATTATCTACTCATTGAGTTTCTATGAAACTTGCTCTTTTCTTTTCCATGTTTTTCAAAGGTAGAAGATACACCTACAATCCCTCCACACCATTCTGGTTCAGGATCTACTCATTGATCGAGTAAATTACGTCCTATGGGGTTTAAAGGTATATGAATAGTGTAAACATTGGCAGTTGGTATAGTGGTGATATATATGTATTTTGTCTAGATAAAGTCCAGTAGGTATAGTCTTGTGTTGTTTAGGCTATTGTGAACTTGATTTTATTGTACAGGTTTTGTATAGGACATGTAGCCTTTTTTAGTTGTATAGGCCTTGTGCCCAGAAGTTTGAAAAATAGAGGAAATTGTGTCAAAATTTTGGTAAATATTTAATAAAGTATTTGTTTTTGTGCATCAATTAAATTTTGGTCTTTGGCATATTGAGTCAAATTAGGAAAGATTTTGCATTATCAGGCTTGTAAGAGGTTTCCTAACAGTGATCTTCTACGCCAGTTACGTTATATGAATTAGGACGTGACAAGATGAGAGATGAAGATCTAGTTTATAAAATGATATTCAACATTATTTTTCTTATTTTAATTGATAACTATTTTAACCAATAATTTCATCTTCGTTTTCTAACTCGATCATTATCATATTATAATTTGACTTAAAAAAAATTCTTTTGTTTTTTAAATTTATGTATCGCTTGCTTTAAACACATTCTCAAATCCTGTTTTAAAGAATTTCATAGTTCTAAGAGTGAGATAGAATATCGTTGGTAAAAGTTTTATTTATATATTTTTTAATTTAATTTATGATCCAAAGTTTTTAATTAGGTAGTAAAAAATAAGATTTTCAAGTTTAAGTGGTTCTGACTTTAGATGTTGATGGATTTAATGTAATGAATTTCTTACTTTTATTAAATTATTTTTCACGCAATAGATCTTAACTGAAATTTATATATAATATTTCATTGAATGGTTAAAAGTTATAATATTATTTCTTTATAATGGTATCTAAGATTTCAAATTATATATATACACACACTTTGATATATCAGAAAAGAAAGGGTGAGTATCCATTTCAATATTTCAAATTTTTTCTAATCATTAATATGGAATTTTATGAAAATTGTTTCATTCATTAAAATTCTATTAATTTGTTTCTTTATGATCTAATATTTTCAATAACAATTTATCATGAGATTGAAAACATATGAGTTTCCTAACTTAGGAGCTCTTTAAAGATCTTGTTATAAATTGAGATTTGAAGTGAAAGGGAGAAAATTCAAATTAAGTTCTTCTATTTCTTATTAATATTGAATATTCTTTGTTTTTAGTGTTATATAATTTTATTACTTTTCTACTCTATTTTGTTCTTCTTTATGGAAAAAGAAAAGGAACATATTATCTACTATTTCATGTCTCAAATATGTTCTTGATGTAGCAATATCAAAGAAAGATAAACTTAAGGGTTGTTTGGTTTAACATATGGAAATGAAAGAGAATGAAATCAAATAGAGAGGAATACGGGTGATGGTTACATTTTAATTTGTTTGGTTCATTCAAAGAATAGAATCATACTATTTATGAGTCCCTTTCTTGTTATTTGGTTAGATGATGGTCAACAACGGTGATGATAGTCAATGGTGATAGGTGATTGTGGATGGTGGTCAACGGTGATATGTGATGGTAGACGATAATCAATAATGATAAGTGGTGGTAGGTGATGTTCAACAGTTGCAGGTGATGGTGGCCTTGGTCAACAACAATAGATGATGATAGATGGTGGTCAATAGTAGTAGGTAGTGGTGGATGATGGTTAATGGTGGATGGTAGTCAATAATGGTAATGGTGGTGGGTAGTGGTCAAGGTAAAAAGTGGTGGTCATAGGTTATAAATGGTAGCAAGTGGTGGTCAACATTGATAGTGGTGTTGGATGATTGTCAATGGTCAAAGGTGGTGGTGGGCAATAGTCAATAGTAATAATGGGGATGGTAGTGGTTAATGACTGAAGGTGAGCAGTGATCAATAATGATAGTAGTGTTGGCAATGGTTAATAGCAAAAGATGATGGTGGACAGTGATTAATGGTAAAAAGTAGTTTTGAGTGCTTGCCAATGTTGGTAGGTGGTGGTTAATAGTAGAAGATGGTGGTAGGTGATGGTCAATAGTGGCAGGGGTGGTGGGTGGTGGTCAACAACAAAAAGTGTTAGTGATAGATGGCAGTCAACGATGGAAGATGGTGGTGGGCCGTAGTTAACAACAAAAAATAGTAATAGGCGGTAGACAATGGTGGTAGGCGATGGTCAACAATGAAAGGTAATGGTAAATTGTGGTAAGAGATGAAAAGAGAAATGTAATGCCCAAAACATTAGAAAATTTATTTCATGGGATATTTGGCAATTATAGGTAAATAATAAGTTTTAATAAATACTGTAGTGTTTATTTAATTAGATTTTTTTTATAAATTTAAAAAGCATATTTAAAGAACTTTATTTGATCCATGAAGTATTTATTATATGTTAGATAAACTAAAGATTTAGTAATAAATATTTTGGTGTGATAGATAGATATTTTGTTATTCATAATTGCTTGAAATGTTTAAAGTACTTTTAATTTAAGTACTAAATGAATACTTTGTTTACAATATGGTATGATTTACAATTAAAGTTTAACAAATGTTGTTGAAATTCTAAGTAAATAGATTTTTTTTTCTTTTTTACAAATCATAGAAGCATAATGAATGCTCCATCATTATTATGTTGGAAGATTAATTTGTACTAAGTATGATGTAGTATGAATCAATTAGAATTAATAGGTTAAGCTTTAGATTTGTTGACGGTGGACTTTGGTTTTGCCAGAATCCAGCCAACTGAAAAGGTTCTTTTGGGACTCAAATTGCAATCTAGTTACACTCACAATAAATAAATGCATAAAGGTAGGAAGAAGAAGAAGAGCAACAAGTAACACAGAGCTTTTAACGTGGTTTGGCCAAATCCAGACAGTACCGGATCTTACGTCTATGGTAGTGTATTAACTTGAAAGAATTCTTATAGAGTTTTGGTATGGCTTTCCAGCCTTCCAATGCTTATAGAGTGCTCATTCCTCCTATTTATACAGGGGAGAAGGCTACAATAGTAATTTTTATAAGTTATAAATATGTTACATCATGCAGTGCACGTATAAGACAAAACATATCCTTCAATTCGGCTCATGCAGATTGTTTTTTGTGGGTGAGACCCTTATTTGCTGGGTGTGACGTATACTTGTCTCTTGCCCAACGAGTTTTTGTTGAAGGTTGTACCTTGCAAACCAGAGTCTTTCACTTAGGGTTGTCATTGTTTCTTTAGGTAGTGGGGCTTAGCTCGTCCTTACTGAAGTGAGCTCATGTAAGGACAGTTGTTGAGCGAACGAATCGAGACTTAGCATCCTTGCACCTTAGCGATCTGGGACTCTACTGTTATTTGGGCTTTCTACTAGCCCATTTAGGAAATCCTGGATTTTGCCTACAACATAAGTCCCCCAACTTTCAGCTCACTTCATGGGTTGGGAGTTGAGTCTTGCTAAACACCATGCAGTCAAAGCCTTTATTGAGCATGCCATTTCATTTTTCACAGATCGTTCTTTCCATTATATGTGTCCATGCCTGTTGACATATTTGCCTTGTTTTCTTCCAAGGTAATTAATAAAGATGGTTGGGAGCTCTCTCGAACTCTTTGATGGGACCAGAACTACTTCTATTTAAGACAAGGGAAGTCTTTCTTCCTCCTTCACAGAGAAATCGGATAGGAACTTCAGACAAGCCCCCATTCCATTGACATTCTATCTTTTCGATGAGGCGTGCATGGTTTGCTGCATAAAAGCCTTTGAGGGTAATCGTTCCTCAAGGACGTGGGAAGATCTTGCATTGATCTTAGCTTATGTCCCCCGGTGATGCCAAGGGGTTCTCCTTTCCAGTTGTTTAGGCTTGTCTCCTCCGGGCTTTCAAGGCTAAGTGAAGAGCTAGAAAGATTTTTCTGAACTAAGGAGGGCAGAAAGGGAAAGAATAGAAATCAGTCATGCTCGTCGGCCCTTTTGCAGATTGAGGCTCTTCTCTGGGCTGCCAATCTTTTTTCTAGAAAATAGACTAGATTAACTTGTATTTTGCCCTTTCCTAATGTAATGTATTTCGTTGAGTCTTTTTTAATGAATGAACCCCTTTTTTTTATCTCTCTTGTATTCTATTTCTTCTATATTCTGCACATTATTGATAATAATATGAACTTCAAGTGAGGATCACAACAAAATGGGATATTTAAGTAACTAATCGATCACATTTCTTGAATCTGAGCAATATAAAGTTTAAGCCTATTTAAAATAGCCCGTGAACTATGAATTTTAAATCACATGATAGCTATAAACTCTTGGTCGCATGAGAGCTACGGGCATTTAATCATATGAGAGTTACTAGCATTTGGTTGCATGAGAGCTGTGGGCATTTGGTCATATAAGAGCTATGGGCTTTAAGTCATATGCATACGGTGGCTAAGAAAGTGGCTTATATACATAGTAGGGCCGCTATGTGCATATGATGGCTAAGAAAGTTGCTCACATGCATGAGCTGAAGATTACATGTATACGGTGGCTAAGAAAGTTACTTGTATGTATGGCTGAAGATGGTATTGTTGAGTGTGTAAGGTTTAAAATTGAAATTATCACTCAAAATTACGCAAGTGCACGTAGTTAATTGTGTAATATAGAGTGAGTGAGTATCGTCTCCACAG
>JANHAO010017886.1:0-13806 GCA_026873985.1 Saraca asoca
TCTCAGTCATAAACTCTCACAAGTCACAAGCATCTGGCATCAGACATAAACAACAAAACTAAAATGGAAAGAATATAAGGGGTCTTCTGGTCTAACCCCTATCCAATCCTTAAACCATAGGTCAAGCTCCCTGCTATACAGAAGAAGTCACATGCCAATGCTGAAACAAAGCATAGAACCATTGTTCACCACATCCCCTCGTATTTATAGTTTGTATTGTTGATAACAAAGGACAAAAACAAAAGTCAATGGCCCCCGTGTCATCTCCAAAATGGTCTATCTCTTTTATCTTTATAAGTTTTTACATAATTCCAATTTCTTGAGTTCCTTGCAATTGGCTCAATACACAAATTGAAAGCCCATTATTAAAAGTGACATACGATCCCACAAAAAGCTAATGACATGAAATCTATCATTCAACCATAAACAACATCTATCAATGCTTTCAGGAACAGGTTTCTGGTAGCATCAAGTATATACAAAACAGTCTTCACTTCTGAGCTAAACCAACCAATCACAAATCAGGGGAGAAATGAAAAAACTCAAGATGATATGATTATTTTAGCCTCTCCATAAATACACTGAACAACAAAGATAGGTGAGTACAGGACTTGAGAAACGTTACCTCATTTTCGATTAACGATGTTATGATTCGATGAAAAACAGAAATTAAACTCCACCGACGAAGAAGGAAACACCAGGAGAAAGAGCATGAGCCGGAGCGAGACAGAGAAAGAGGAAAAAGGTTAGGGCAAAAATCAGGCAAGAGAAGATAGGAAAAAGAAAGGGAGGCCAGTGACCGGCTACTGACTGGGCCGATTCCCAACATTGTGATCGAAAAATTCAGTGGCTAATGGTTCAAGACCTAATATGGCCACCGAAATATTCGGGTCGCAAATGTTTTTCCCAAAAACATTTAAAATTTTTACTATTTACGACCTGACTGTGACCGAATAATAGCCACAAACTTTACCACCAAAATATTCGATCGCTGATTCGGTCTCTAAACTTTCTAATTTTTTTTAAGCTATTCAGTCACAAAGTAGTGGCAAGTGCGTTGTAGTTAGCGATCAAAAAAATTCGATCGCTATTTTCAGTCGCCAAATTCCTTTTTTTTTTGTAGTGACTCTAATGATTTTCTTCGCAATATCTCACTTGTTTGTTGAGTTAAAAGAATCCAAATAAATGAAGAAAGTATTTGTTAAGTTAAAAGAATCCAAATAAATGAAGAAAGTAGTAAATAAAATTAACTTACAGTAAATCCTGTTAAGTGTGAGCAATGGATACCATTTATAAAATAAAATAAAATAAACATATGTAATATTACTAAATTTATCATAAAATAGTTTATGCATTTCTACATTTCTAAGAAAATACAAGCTTTTAGTAGAATTATTAATTTGTTATAAGAAGAAATTAAATAATTGACAATTTAATAATTTAGTAGTTTTGATGTATATGACATAACCTAAAATGAATCTGCTTAGATTGTGGCTGCTTTATCATATTAACAAGTGGGGTGAACTACCCTAATTCGAATGTCTTACCTATAACATTGCAGACAATCCAAATCTCCAATAGATCAAGCACAGAAATCAAAAGCACGATCAAACGATTAAAAACTTCATGTTGGTCAGCCAAGGTTGTAACCTTGGCCACCAAGTCCACTAAAGACAAGAAAACCTCTTAACAGCCTCTTGCAAATTAGTATGCACGGAAATATGTACAAATGACATGACTACATCATCAATTGATAAGCGAAAATCTTGCTCACATTAACAATGTGCTATAAACACATGGATGCTCCCTATTTGCCTAGAAGCATGCCAATTAATGTGACTAGTGCCTATATGAACTCCCAGATACCCCTCTTACAAATCATCTTCACCATTGATATTGAAGCTATGCTTTTAGAACTAATTTGGGCATTAGAGTGTACTCGACAGACAACTTCTGTTGTGTACGACTGACATTATTCTTTGCATAAATCAATTCTTCGTTCACCACCTTCCTAATCGATTTGTTTTAGTAGAAGAGCTTCATTTGATGTTGTAAGTGCCCTCCTCAGCCACTCGAATGTCATAACGTTCCCGTTCCAGCTCCGTTCATGCTCTATCCTTTATGGATGAGCGTTGCCACCATGAAAAGGGTCAAGATGAACATCACTAGGACTAAATGGCAGGGGAGGCTCGTCGAATCACTCTTGAGCTTGAGTGCAATGCTTTGGCTGAGTAGGTCTGCTAGTTGCAAGGAGAATTGGAAGCTTTCGGTGATGCATAAGTCTAATTGGCTCTTCTTCTGTTGTCCTCTTACCATTGAGCCTTATTCTCATTGAGGTCAACCTTATCTCATCCTTGATCCTAATCACCTTTTTCCTTTACCCCTAACTCATATCACCTCATAGCCCACTTGCACCGCAGAATCACCAACTACATCAAATACTTACCTAGCTTAAACAAGCCCTGAATCTGACCATTCCTCCCCTGATGAATGCCTTCACCAATCTAATATTAAACCATCAACATTTCTAAACACAAATTCTCCCAAACCATAATTTGCATGTCTAACCCTGCAAATCGCTAACATAGCTTTACCAAACACAGTTTACTTTTGCCACCATTTGCAAAACCATATAGATTGTACACATGAATCATTTTACCCATTAAATCCAAGTATTGACCTTACCCAAAGCTTTAAACAGCTCTCCTCATGCCACGAAGATAGCCACCCATTCTCAATAGCGGTAATGGCTGCTCCGCTACCTAGCCACTTCAAACTACTAACTCATTGATCCCTACAATGGAATGACGGATCTGTAGGAACACTTGGAGGCATTACAGGCATATATGTTGTTTTCTAGAGCCCCAAATGCCATCATGTGTTGTGTTTTTTCCACCATTCTAAAGAAAGTTGGCTTGCAATGGTTCACGGTGCTACTGAGATAGCCGATCGATAGCTTCCGATAATTAATTAAGGCATTTTCCAGTAACTTTACAACCAGTAGAGCATCCCAAAAAAACAAAAATGGTCTTGGTGAATTTCTAGCATGGACAATGCAAGATGTTGAAATAGTACCTTGCTTGTTTCAACATTTTAGCTTGGAGATTAAAGACCTCAATGAAGGTGTAGCAATATACTATATTAGTTTTGGCTTCCAATCTGGGCACTTCACCCTGTCCCTGGCAAAGTTGCCTGCATTGCCCCTTTCAAAACTCTTGGCTTGTTTGGAAAAGCACATAAACATAGAGAATGTTGAGCTTGCTCGAAGGCAAGTTAAGTAAACTCAAGCAGAAAGCATTCAACTCAGGGATAAGGGACATCAGTGAAAGCGAGCACCACCATGCACGTGGTATAATAATTATAAATTGTTGAATCTATCAATCAGTCACATTATCCAAGATGTGTGAACAACAGACTTGATAAAGTTTCCCTTTAAAAGTGAAGAAAATTTCCCCTAGTAAACAAGTCAAAATATTGTAAGTTCCATCATGATTATGGGCACCACCACATTGATGATTGTATGATGTTGAAGGATGAAATCGAGGCATTAATAAGAAAAAGCATCTCTCCAAGTACAAAAATTTTTAAGGGGAAAGCGATGACTGAGAAAATAAAGGTGCAAAGGAGCAAAACCCTTCACCACGACCCACTCGAATAGAATGAAAGTAGGTGGAAAGTGAGTCTCTAATCTTGAAAATGGTTAAAACTATTACATGAGGTTTCGTTGGAGGTAGAACCTCCAAGAATGGCAGAAAGAGGCATCTTCAGTTCATAATGGCCATAAAAGGAAAAAAAAAAAGAGAGCACTATGAACCTATCTATTTCACAGAAAAAGATTTCAATGATGTTGATTGAGACCATGATGATCCAATGATAATCTCGATGCTAGTCCATAACTTCATAGTCAAGTAGGTACTTGTTGATTAAGGAAGTTATGCTGGCCTTTTATATTTGCGTGCTACTAATGCTTTGAACATTCCAAAGACTATGTACAAACCTTATACAGGTATTCTAATTGGTTTTACATAAGGACATTCCAAGTGGAAGAATGATTACCCTGAGGATAACCCTGGGCACTTTGCCGTTAACAAAAAACCTTGATGTAAATTTCTCGGTTATGGCCACCATGAATAGCCTCTACAATGCAATTTTAGGTCAACTGTCTCTAAATCAAGTGAAGGCCATAGTTTCCACCCTATATTTTTTTATGAAATTCCATACGGTAGAAGGTGTTATACAACTAACCTAGCAAATAGCAAAAAAGGTATGAGTGAAACAAAACAAGTGGTCATCATTCTGCCTAATAATGAGTGCTAGATGGTACACTCAACTTTGCTAGATGTCAGGCAAGATAGTTTGCATTAACCAAAATCAAGGTTAAATTTGGAAGAAGTGCACATCTTTTATGAGGGTGATGAAAGAATGATAAAAATCAAAGAAGACCTTTCAAAAAAAAAGTAAGACCAAGCTTATTGGGTTGCTGAAGGAGTACATTGAAATTTTTGCCCAGGTACCCATTGATATGCCAGAAATAGACCTTAGTGTAACATGTTACAAGCTATCAATTAACCATGGTACAAAGCTTGTGTAATAAAAGAAATGGAACCACGATGCTGATGCTAGAAATTTATAAAGGAAGAAATAGAAAAATTGCTAAATACGACTTTATCAAAGAAGTTTCATACATAACATGGCTAGCAGACCCAATCCTTGTCAAAAAGGCTAGTGAAAGGTGGAAAATGTGCATCAACTTCATAAACCTTAATAAGGCATGCCCAAAAGATTCATATTCACTACCAAACACTGATCAATTGGTCAACAATGCTTCAAGGTTTGAAATCCTAATTTTCAGAAGTGAGTTCATAAGGTACAATCAACTAAGGATGGGTCTTGAAAATAAAGATAAATGGCTTTATAACTGATCAAGGTGTATATATTATAAGGTAACAAAATTTGGCCTCAAGAATGTAAAAACGACATACCAGAGAATAATGAATATAGTTTTGTTAGAACAGTTAAACAAAAATAAGGAAGTGTATGTAAACGACATGCTGATTAAGTCAAAAAGCATGGGACAACATTGGGCAAATTTGAAAGAGACATTTGACGCCCTAAAGAAGTACCAAATGAGATTAAACCCAAGAAGTGTGTGTTCAGGTCAAGACAGGAAGATTTTGGGTTTCATGTTAATAGAATGAAGGATAGAGGCAAATCCCTCCAAGTGCCAAGCAATCATTAACATGAAAAGCCTATTGAACATAAAGGAAGTCCAAGAATTGAACGGTAGAATCACTACCCTCATCCTTTTCATGTCCAGGTCAACAGACAAACATGTTCCTTTCTTTAAATTACTTAAAAAATGCTAAAAACTTTGAATGGACTAATGAATGTAAAAAGGATTTCAAATAGCTAAAAGAGTATTTGACCACACCATCCATACTTTCTTAATTGAAGCCTGGTGAAACCTTGTATTTGTACCTAGCAACAGCTTCGGAAGTAGTAAGTTTAGTTCTCATCCAAGAGTTCAAAGGGGAAAGAAACTAATCTATTTCACAAGTTGAACATTGCATGGGGCAGAAATGAGGTACTAAAAGATTGAAAAGTTAGCTTTTACTTCACTAATGACATCCAGAAAATTGAAGTTGTACCTTCTGAATCATTAAGTCATTATCTAAATGAATACCCTAATCTGGTAGGTGCTATATAAGCCTGATCTTGCTGATTGACTTGTTGCATAAATAGTAGAACTCTTTAAATACGAGTTCATATATGAAGTGAGGAAGGCAATAAAAGTGCAAAAACTAACCAATTTTGTATTCAAAATGACAAAGGCATAAGAAATTAAATTAAAAGATCGGGAATGCACCATGTATGTTAATGGCTCATCAAATAGAAAAGGTCGCAGGGTAGGTATAATCTTATAAGGATTTAGTGATTTGTTATTAGAATATTCATTAAAATTTGATTTCAAGATAACCAACAACCAGACAGAGTACGAAGCATTAATAACAAGCTTGAGACTAGTGAAGGAGGTGAATGCCCAATCCATAAAAATCATGAGTGATTCTCAATTAGTAGTTGCCCAAGTGAAAGAAGATTATGAAATTAAAGAACTAGTATTGATAAAGTATGCAAGTATAGCAAGAAGCTAGCTGGACGAATTCAAGTATAAGCCCCAGAGCAAAGAATGATCAAGTAAATGCATTGGCTAAATTAGCAAGTGCACAAGCAGCCATAAATAATCAAACAGTGATACAAGGGACATTGTAAGTCCATTGCATAGAGGAAGTAATGTTTGTTGAGCAAGGTGAATCTTGGATGACTCCAATTGTGGCATTTTTTAAGGAAGGTTATTTGTTGAAAGATAAGAAAGAGCTAAAAAAATAAAGTAAAGGACGACCCATTTTTTTCTTAGAATGAGGTTAATTGTATAAGAAGGGTTTTGCTCTTCCATCTTTAAGATGCTTGCGACTAGGTGATACTAGTTATGTCTTAAAAGATATCCACGAGGGGATCTGTGTGAGCCATTTGGCCAACACAACTATTGCATTAAAGGCTATTCGATCAGGATATTGCGAACCTAAAATGAAGAAAAAAATGATTAAGCTCGTGCAGAGGTGCAAAAGATGTCAAAAATTTGCTAAGGTCCAAAGACAACTGGTAATAAACCATATGCCTATAATCTCCCCATAGTGCTCGACCAGTGAGGGATCAATCTCTTAAGACCATTCCCAATCACTCTAGGCCAACTAAAGTATATGGTGGTAGTAGTTGATTATTTCACAAAGTGGATCGAGGCAGAACCCCTCACAACCATAACTTAAAATAACATGCAAAAGTTTATCTGAAAATTTATCATTTGCAAGTAAAAATCTCTTCACAACACTATTTTAACAAATAAAATCCACTAACAACTCTACGTAGGTATGGTTTCTTCACGATTATATCCAACAATGAAAAATAGTTTGCTAGCGATAGCTTCAATGACTTTTGTCAAAGGTATATTCATAAATTGATATTGTTACTAGATAAACAAACATCTCCCTCTTTTTTAATTGAAGGTTGGGGATTGGACAAAAATTCACATTTGTCGAGTACCCCTAAACTAACAGGCAAATGGAACTAGCAAACAAAATTATTCTGGAAGGGCTGAAAAAAAGGCTGGATGATGCCAAAGGAAAATGAGCAGAAAAATTGTCAATTGTTTTGTGGTCTTAAAGAACTAGTACATACCTTGCCACAAAGGAAACCCCATTCATGCTTAGTTATGGGAGTGAAGCTATGCTTCTGGTAAAGCTAGGGCAATGCTTTGATTGGAGAGAGCATCATGAGTAAGGAGAGAATGGAGAAATGAGAAGACAAGAGCTAGATATGTTGCTAGAAGTCAGTGATATCACCCACCTCCATAATAAGTGATACAACACAAGATAACCAAAATCGCTAATAAAAGGGTCAAGAAAAAGGAATTTACAAAAGGTGCACTAGTCTTTTGATTAGTGGATAGACCGCGAAAGGCACAAGTTGAAGGTAAATTAGTAGCATCATGGGAAGGCCCTTATAAAGTAAAAGATAATCTATTAAATGGTGCATACCGCCTCAAAACTGTCAAGAGGAAGCCTATCCTACGCACTTGGAATGTTACATACCTCAAAGTTTACTGTGTACAACTCTAAAAGCTAGTCAATCAGCAAAGTGTGTAAATAGTTAAAATATGAAATGAAAATGAGGATTTCTCACCATTGTTCTCAATTAGATATTATAATTCTAAACCCAAACAATCCCCTTAGTATTATTTTAAACCCAAGTAGTCCTCTTGGTACCATCTTAAACCCAAGCAATCCCCTTGGTACTATCTTAAACCCGAACAACCCTATCAATACTATACTAAACTCGAGTAGTCCCCTCAGTGTAGAAAACTAAAACAAAAATTGACACTCGAATTCAAACAACCTTTTGGCCTAAAAAATAGGCTAAACCTATTGGAGATCAAGATGGTTAATTAACCCTAAAATTATCACTATGACATCAGAAGGCTTAAAGAAACATCCCCTAACCATTAAATCTAAGTCTATGGATAACCAACCCATTGGAAGTTAAGAAATGATGAGACAAAAACCACAAAACAACTAACTCATTGAAGGCTAAATGGAAATAAAAACATAATATTAGCCAAAAGAACAATTTTGCCAAAGATAAAACATAGTCAAACATCTGACATGAAACAAGTGACCCGTTGGAGGTCTTAAATAATGAAAGGCAAGAGGATGAATGTCAATCAAATAAAAAGTTGCTTCATCATATCAATGTATCATACAAGAGGTTACACAAAAAAAAAAAAAGGAAAAGTAGCCACTCAAGCCAAGTCATGTTTTTTCAAAGCTACCTCCAAAGATATGGCTTTCTCTATTTTTGACAAGTCAAGCAAAAGGTAAACATTGAAATATTTAATCTACTTCACGGCCTCATTAAAATCAGATTGGTGTATAAGGTAGGAAAGGTTCTCACCCTTGATGATATCTGCTTGAAGCTTTTTCTCCTTAACACTTAAAGGTTTATCTATCTTTATCGAAACCTTTCCACTCAATTGCTAATTCTTGGTCTCAAAGAAGAAATAGCTTGGCAAACTAGTTTTTCTCAGAAATTGTTATGTCTTTCTCCTTTATCAGCTTGGAGACATGACCAGTTAGGTCTTTGATACTCATACCACACTTAGCAAGCTTCGTGATCTTAACTTTGAGCTTTTTTTTCAAAGCATCCAAAACCTTTGATTTGGCTTTAGATCGTTCCTTCTCAACATGAGTGAAATGAGGAACCATGGATAAAACCAAACCCACTAAATGGATAATTTGTGTAGCAGACCATGATAAGCCGAAAAGCCATATGGTCAGCCATAAAAGCCTCATTGCCTTCTAAGTCAACCGACAGTAGCAGTTGACTTTGCAACAAGGTAGTACAAACCAAATTTCTATACCATAGGTTGTCTACGGTGTTGTAAGAGAAGTTTGCCCCCTTTGGAAGTTCGATTAGTTGTAACTACCCATTTTGACCTTCTTTGTAGATGGGGTGGTCATATCAGAGGCAAAATTGGAAGCTTTACCTTTGTAGGATTCACTTGAATCACAAGACCGCTTACACAACAACAAAGTCTTGCTTTGACCTGGAGAACCTTTGGCATGTCCTAGGGATGTATGCCCACTCATGACCTTTGAGCCGACATTAGGGCTAGCTTTGATCTACATGACTAAAGCCATAATTTATTTCATCTGGGCTGAGGCTCAAGCACGGATCTCTTCAAGCTTTTATAGATCCATCTTTGATTTCTAAAATCTCTTTATGAAGTGAACAATCTATAATAAAACAAGCATAAAGTTAATCCAAAAAAGTAGATAAAAACAATGGCACGAGCAAAGGAAAATGTATGAAGAATAGATTGTAAGTTAAAAAGACCCAGTGCCAAAAGGTGAAATATCATATCCTATTTATCAGATAAGTAGTCTTTGAAAGGATGGTTTTTTGGTTAATGAGTTGGCATCATCTACTTCATTGGGTCAAGGTACTCCCAATCGTGAAGAAAAAAAAGATTGAAACCCTCCACTATGCACACTTTGAAAAATAATTTCTTTCGCAATTGAACAGAAGTTAGCATGTTTCCAAAGATCACCCGATTTGGTTGTTAAGTGAAGTGGATCTAGCCTCCAAGCTTTTATTATGAATAGGTAAAGAAAAAGAGAATAGTGTCTACTTGAGGGTGTTAGCATAGCTAAAGGAAAATCGCCTCAAAATAGGCAAGGAATGCTTAGGCATTTCAAGTAAGTTAGGAAAGGTAGATGTTGAGCTTCCACAGAATGTCTTGCTAAAAAGCAATGAACAAAGGCGAGATGTGCAGCCGATCAATAATGTCTTCATGAAACATAATGGAAGGTGGCATGTCATAACTATAGGAGTGCTTGTTGGCTTTTACAAGATGAAAGGTAATCCCTTTAAAAGATTCGTCTATCACATAAATCTTCTCCAAATCTTCTATAATGCTTGGATCTCATCAGTCGGCAAAAAAAAGGGATCATCTTCATGTCTAGGTGAATCCACTTTAAGTTATTCAGGGTGGCATCAATGAGAATAGCTCGCTCAACTTCATATTTGTCACGAGATCATTCAGCCATTATCATTTGGAAAGGGCAAGCAAAGTGAAATGTGATATTCTTGAATGAATATTCACCAAAGCCAGACAAATCTATTGTGGGTATTTTTCGAACAATGCAAATTAGGTTAACAAAGGCCTAATAGGAGATAAGTCTAACCAGAAAAGGCCTTGACCATCCAAGAAACTGAGGTCACTTAGTGAAGACACCAGTTCACCAACTATGAGCCCAGGATGCAGGGCGAGGCCAAGATAGCGACCTCAGCTCGCTAGAGATGAGTCCCAATTCACTAGCCAAAATAGGTCGCTCAACACAGCCGCAGGTCGTGAAGATAATGACCCAAGTCAAGTCAACAGTTGGTGGCATATATTCACAACCGATAGGTCAACCCCCAAAACTAACACATTATCTCCCAATAGTCTGACAATAATTTACCCAGCATTTATTGTCCAATGCCAAGTATTAATTGCCCGTAACAGCAAAAATGATAGCCTTGCTATTTATCAAATTATACTTGTAACCCTCCCTTCTTCTATAAATAGAAGGGAGATCATTTAACAAGTAAGTAAGAAATTGCATGCAAACACTCTGTAGAAATAATGAGAGAGCACTTACATAGTAAGAGAACATTCATATTGTAACTCTATCTAGCTAAACAGAGAAACCATCACATTATAGAAAATACAAACCATCGTGGACATAGGGGTCATACTGACTTTAGCCAAACCATGATAAAAAACTTCTATGTTCATTGTTCTTCCTCTTCCTTACCTTCTGTTCTGTTAAAATTTATGTTATCAGCTTGCAGTTTGGGGTGTTAGAGAACTGTTTAGGTTGACTAAGATTTGGGTTCACTAAACCAAATTTTACCATTAACATTTTGGTGCTAGAGGAAGGGCCCCCAATTGTGTTCTCTCTTTCTTTGGTTTATTGTCTAGCTACAATGGTGAGAAAAAGAACCACTAGAAGTTCTGGTGCTGTTGCTAGCCAACCTAATCATCACGTACAACAACAAAAAGAAATGTTACCAACCAAAGGCTCAATCTTCCCCATGGCAAGCACCTTTGCCGCCCCAACAATAGGTGTTGCCATTAGTATGGCACCTCTCACTCCTTATCAACCTGTTGCCTTTGACACTAATGGAGCTCAAGCACGCTTCCAGCGTTAAGAAATGCTTGAGAACACTGTGAGAGAGTTGGCTGATATGATGAGAGCATTGGCCCAAGCACAAGCCCAAGAGGCACAAAGGCAAGTTGAGGTCATTGCACTCGGAAAGGGACCCTAGCAGCTCGGGGCCCAACAAGAGAAGGTTATTAAAGAAGAGCATCAATGAGCTAGTGTTGTTCACTCATCCAACTCCCGCTAAGATCAAAAGTTCATCGAGTCCGTGAAGGCGATCAAGAAGATGATTAGTGACCTCAGAGCTCGTAACGAGAAAGAAGCTTGAGTGGAACCAATTGAGGGCACAGATCAAATCGCTGCTCATCGATTTAGGGATACAACAGAAAGCACAAAACCTCAGATCATTACTCCCGTAATAAGGAGGATGACAGAAGCCATCATACTACTAATCGATGGTCTGAGACTCAGGACTCGATAATTGACGAGCTACTCCAGAGGGTGACGCAACTAGAAAAAGACCTGTGGCTTAGAACAACCAAGATAGTTACGAGGAGAAGACGTCATTCACCCAGGAAATCAAAACAGAACCCCTTCCTTGAAGATTCAAGTCCTTAATATCCCACCATACAATAGGGATATCGACTTGTATAACTATTTGGATGCGTTTAATGTCCAAATGGACCTCCAAACTATAAACCTGCAAGTCAAATGCCACATTTTCCCTACGACACTTAGGGAGATACCCAAGACGTGGCTCATGAGTCTTCCTGCCCATAACATTCATAGCTAGGATGAGCGCCAAACTAAATTCCTCGACCAGTATAAGGCACTGAAGAGGCAACTTATGCTGTCCTGCCACCTTGTAATGGTCTTTCAGCAAAAAGATGAATCACTGAAGGACTACATTGCTAAGTTTAGACGTAAAGTCTATAATGTTGAGAATTCTTCAAACAAGAGCATCCTTACAGCCATTTTAACTAGGCTCCGTAAGGATGACAAGCTCTATGAGAGCATATACAAGTTTGTGGTGAAAGACTTAGGCGAGTTTTATGACTAAGCCACCAAAGAAATAAAGTGGGAGGAAACTTTTGGCATAAAGAAACCCAATCAGAAAGGCGGGGTGGATGGCTCTAGTTGGGGCAAGAAAAGGAATTATGGGAGGAGCAATAAAGGTGGTGAAAAGAGGGGTTCTGATGGCCAGGTCACGAAGAAGGCCAGGGGTGAGCGACCACAACGCCAGGGTCGCTACGACAGCTACAACATTCTATCAGACACCCTAGAAAAAATTTTAGCAACAGAAAAGGGCAATAAGGACTTTAGGAGGCCCAAGCCCTTAAAAGTTCCCCTCAAACAAAGAAATAGGAATAGATTTTGTGCTTATTACAATGAAATCGGACACAATACTTTAGATTGCTGGTTACTCAAAGATGCTATCGAGGACATTAAGAGATGTCGCTTAAGGGACTACGGGGTGTAGCCTTTGAGATAGCGACCTCTATGACCTCACTAACTAACTCTGCATCAGCACCAGCAGACTTCCAAACATGAGGGGGCATACTTAGTAGGGACCATATTCATCATTCATGGTGGATCCCATATTGCTAGAGCTTCAAAGAGGTCCCACGAGCGGTATGTGCAAGAGGCAAAACATGTCCTACTTGTAAGGTGTGATAAAGTTGGCGGACCAGCAAAGAAAGCCAGAACAAGCTCCGGTTGCATCACTTTTAATAGTGAAGACGCTCGGGGAGTACATTCTCTGCACAATGATGTTGTGGTCCTTTCAGCTAGAATCAGCAATGTTGAGGATGGACAGCTTGGTAAATGTGATGTACTGACAGTGCTTTGACCAAATGGGCATAAACCCCAACTAGCTCAGGCCTTCCCTAGAACTTCTTTTTGGCTTCATAGGAGATGTAGCAATCTCGACAAGGAAAATCAAGCTCCCTATAAACTTTACAGATTCGAGCTATCAAGCCACTACCTTGGTTGACTTTCTGATCATTGACTCTCTATCAGCGTATAATGTGGTGTTGGGGTAACTAATGATGAATGGCCTAGACATGGTCATATCGCCCAAAATGCTTACCATCAAGTTCTCGACCCTGAATAGAGTTGGATGTGCATGAGAAGAGTAAGAAGTGGCCTGACGATGCTATAAAGATGCAGTTGAAATAGGGGAAAAAGGATAGAAGATTGATATAGTCTCTAAAGAAGAGTCGCGACCCATGAGCTTGACTGGTGTAAGCTATGACTTGGACCCTTATGATGTGGATGTTGAAAAAATGACGAGTCTAATGGAAGAACTCAAGGAGGTTCAAGTCAATGAGGCAGACACTGAATGATCCTCAAATTAGGAAAGAATCTTTCCCCAAATGCAAAGACAAAGTGATGTTGCAAAAACTTATTGCACGTTTTAAAATTACCGCAAGCGTACGGTGTAGTTGTAACAAAGAACCGGCTAGTACGGGTCGATTCCTCAGGAAAGTTCTACTTCTTTTTAATTACCAAAACAGTTACAATTCAACTATCTAGATAGATTAAAAAT
>JANHAO010017887.1:0-13804 GCA_026873985.1 Saraca asoca
GATTCAACTCCTTTGTGAGTTTGAGGTAATTTTGCATCTTCTTGTGTGTGCATGATTTATCCTTTTTAGGTGTAGTTGTTGAATTAGTGTATGCTTTTCCTACAATTAATTATTGAATCTTTAGTATGGTGAAATAGATAAAACAATCTCTAGTTGTTGCTGCAATTCAGTGTTTGTTGAATTGTCTTTTTCCTATACTGATTATTAGCTCGTATTTTAATTAAGATATTATATATAAGTTTAATATATACTTTATTTTCTAGCATTATTGGTTAATTATGATGTAATATGGTTACTGAGTGGTAAACTTATCCTTTGCACTGTCATTTTTCTTTTTCAATTTGTTTGTCGCCATTATAAGCCAGTATAAGTCTTTTATTTTTCCGTTGGTAACTCTATGATTTTCTGTATAATTTGTCCAAATAACATTAATCAAATATCAAATCAATGGCAAAGTCATAAAGATGTCGATGGATGGATAGATAGGCTAACGTAAACTTATTTTGTCTGTGTGGTCACTTGTGTCTTAATAGAGATAGAGACTAAGTTGATTAAGGCTCATCTTTCTATCACACAAAGGGAGGCAATATCTATAAATTACATGAGTCCTATGCACAAGTAATAGTTTAATTAGGTTTTAGTGTCTTGAGTAGCAAACTGCAATGGAGTTTTTAGCAATTGCAGGGCTTACTCATAAGGACTTAAATAATTTGGTGTATTTGATGATTAGTGTCTTATCATGTCTATATGCTATAAATCTCTACCTTGGTCGGTTGGCTTTTTTCTTGCTTGGCCAAGAAGATTGACTTAAGTAGGTGTTATCTTTTGGATTTCATGGAATTTAAATGTATTATTATTGTTGTAATTGAATCCTCTCTTTGTCTCTTTTATGGATATTGTAGTTTTTTTTTTCATTTTTTTTGTTGTATTTTGCAATTTTAAGAAAGTAGAGATTCTACTTAGCTGGTGCTGCTTTGAGGTTTATATGTGGATCACCGATAGTAGCAAATTATCAATTCAACATTATCAACTACTAAAAAACTTCTATACAAGGCAGCCTTAACATGTTGTCTTAATATCTATTGATTAAAATTTGATTTTATTCACTTGTGTCTTATTATAATATTATTTATAGGCAAATGACTGATTGAGTTTGTGTTTATTATTTTCAGCCAAATGACGAGGTAAGTGAATATAATCAAGATTCTTCTAATGCTAGTGCCCATGGTAAGGATTTTGCAAGTATTGAAAGTGATAATTTTGATGATGTAATTAGTTTAGATAATATCTAGCATTCTTAGGGGTTTTGTTCTATTTTGCACATGACAGATGACTATAGGAATAAGTGTTGATTTTGATAACTACCTTAATTTGTCATTTTATTTTGTGAATAGACATGACAAAACTTGTATATATGAATTACAACTTATGTCAATGATATTGAATGATTTTGGATTCTTGTCTACATGATTTTTTTTATTTTGAATTATATTTTATTTTAGAATCTTTATTATTGAAAGCAGGGAAGAAGAATTAAATTAAAAAAGAAAATAAATATTGGGAATAAAAAAATACATAGTTTAGTGACGATTAAAATCCCTGCTAAATTAAGATTTAAAATTTTTAAATATTTTAGCAACGGTTGAAATTCCTACTAACTTAACATTTAATTTTTTTTTATATTTTAGCGACGGTTGAAACCCCTGTTAAATTACGATTCAAAATTTTTAAATATTTTAGCGACGGTTGAAACCCCGTGCTAAAATAAAACTAACAACTGTCACAAAATTTTTAGTTTATGATGGTTATGCCAGTAGTCAACAGGAACCGCTATAAAAATGTGTTGTAGCGGCCACTTCTGTGACGGTTGGCTGAACTGTAGCAATAATATTTGTAGGGGTCGAAACTGTCACAATATGAACAATTTGACTGTTGCAAATACAACAAATTTTTTGTAGTGTTTGTGTTTTTCTATGTGCAAAGTCAGAAAAAAAATTATAGTGAGAAAATTATTTAGGAGAAAATTGGGTGTAATTAAGAATTAGCTAGTAAAGAGAATTAGAATTTAAAATTTTCATAGTGCAATAGTGAAAAGTTTTGTTGCTTCTTCCTTGGTTTTCTCCTTAAGCTTATTTTCCATGTAAAGTCATGTATTTTTTTTATGGCTATCTTTATTCATATTGAGATTTTTTTTTCTAACAAATTAGTATCACTAGCTTGGTTAGATCTTGGGAAGAGTTGTGATTTGAAATAACAAAATTCAAGGTGTGGTAAACAACAAGTTTGAGGTGAAGTTATTTGATGAAAAGAACAATTTTAGCTTCTGACAAAGTATAATAAAAGATATTTTGGTGCAGTCAAGATTAATTAAAGTGCTACATGTGTAGGAGAATAAGCTTGAAAATATAGCAGATGAAGCTTGAGAAGAAATAGAGACCAAGGTAATCAATTGAGGGTAAAATATAATTTTTAGCTGAAACTTTTGTTGTCAATCTATGGAAGAAATTAAAAAAGATTTATATGTCAAAATCTCTCACAACTTGATTAGTGGTATTTGAAGAAAGAATTGTATCTATTGAAGATGGATGAAAGCACCAATGTGATAGACCATTAAATTATTTTAACACTACTATCCTAGTTGATTAGTGTGGGAGTTATGGTATAGAAGGATGATGAAGCTTTATTGTTGTTGACATCGCTTGTAGATTCTTATTATAATTTGGTGACTACACTATTAATTGAAAAAGATACACATAAAATAGAGTTGCAATTTCCACTATATTAGAGAATGAAAATTTGAAAAAGTTTATAATTGAATTTGAGGGAACTACTCACAAAGGTAGTAACAATTGTGAAATGCATGTATATTATGGTGGTAACTTAAGTAGAAGGACTTATATGTTTAGTTCAAAGTTAATGAGAGATTATAGTGCTAAGGAGTGTTTTACTCATAAGATGGGGCACCTTAAATGAATATGCGGAAAGATGCATATTGATTTAGATAAGTTTAAGAGAATCAAAGAGAAGAAGGAAATGATGCAAGATAAATTCTATGATGAAGATTTCGTGAATTCATTGACTAATAAATGTAAAATGATTGTTTTTTTTTTTTTGCATGTTTTAGTCTTATTTGTGCAAATAAGATGTTTGATACTTATAATGATTGTTAAGATGATGTTGTGAAAATGGCTAATGATGATAGCTTGAATGTAAATAGTATCGATAGTGTGAAGCTTAAATTGTATGACGGTAATATAAAGATGAAGAATGTGGGATATGTGCCAGCATTAAAAAAGAATTTATTTTCTTTGAGTAAATTAGATGCTTTAGAGTGTGAATATTTTGTTAAAAGTGAAGTCGTCAAAATTATGGTAGGCACATTGATTATTAAGGTAAGAAGATTAATGAAAATGTGTACAAATTACTAGACAATACAATTGTAAAAAAATGTTAATAGAGAAGCATACAATGAAGTAAAGAAGGAGATAGTTCCTACGAAGAATATAATCTTTATTGAGGTTTTGATAAGTTCAATTCTTACTGACATTCTCATATAAAAAATTATAATATATTGGATAAATATATAAATTTTGAAAAGATATAATTTATGTTAAAATAAAGAATACAGAGTTTGACTTAGACCCATGAACTGAATTAAACACTGGCGATTGAAGATTTTAAGATCCAAATTAATCCGAGTTATATGAATCCAAATCATCAAATCCCCAGCTCATTTAGCATGAATTTTCAACTTAATAATGTCAATTCATTGATGATGTAATAGTAAGTTACCGTATGTGCCATAAACATGTGCATTTGAGCCCTCTAGGCCTTTCTTTGTATATATAATACTCACTAATGATAATGATAATGATAGGTATTTTTGGGACCAAATCATCAACAAGTGTCATTATCAACCATTACAACCGTATCATGCATGGCGAAGGTAACTAATTATACGCCTAGTATAGTGCTCTACAATATGTTATGACTAATGCAAGATGGTGATGTCGAACAAAGACAATCACTGAAATTTATTAAAACGTCACGTCGTTCATCCCTCATCACTCATATTCTTGAGTAATTAATTCTTAAAATAGTTAAATTAACTCGTTAGTCAACATTGAAAAACATCCCCAATGACAAACCAGTATAATTTGTGATTTTGTTTAATTAGTTGTAAATTGTACGACCTACCAAGGGTCATTTCTGTATCCAACGCACTTTTTCTAAATTTTATGCTATTTTGAAAATTGAGTATTTGACGTTATAAAAGCACACTGCACACATATAAGAACAGAGAAACAAATTTTAAATAAAACGTCTTAATTCAAATTGCTTTTATAGCCAATCTTTCAAATATTGCTGTAAAGCATTCTATTTTAAGTTTTTCTTAGTAATAACATCTTCATTCCGTTCATATTTTATTATTTTCTTTCTTATTTTCTAAGGGACACATCAAAAGATATTGTTGCGACGAGGCACATAATTCATAATGCAAAACCATTTAGTTCATTCTTTTGATTCGTCGAAGTCGAAATAAATATCTTATAATTCTTAAAATGTCAATGGGTCTTTGAATGCTTTATTATTATTTTTATATGTATTTTTTTTTATATTTAGCCTATCCATAATACTTAATATAAATAAGACCATAACTATTTTATCTAATTTAAGTTAACTATTTTGTTCGACCTATGAGAGAACGCACATAATATATAGAGTTATACAAGTGGGGATTAATTTCTTATTTTAATTATTTAATTTAGTTTCATTTACATAAGCATCTTATATTCCAAAAAAATTGGGGGTAACATAATCTTTTTACCTAAACGCCCTCGTATCCAGCTTTTGGGCATTAAGATATTTTTCAAACCCGTCATTCAAATATTGTTATCAAGCATTCTATTTTGTGAGGAAGCTAAACCTAAGTCATTAGGTGTGATTTAGTGCGCTGAGAATTTATGATTCGAATATCTTCGTAGTAATTTTAACAAAAAACAATCAATTGTCATAATAAAAAGTCATTTAAAATAAAAAAAATGAAATTACTTATTATGGGATGTCAAAAGTCATTCGTTCATGTCTATCTTTAGATTTTGGGTTGGATCCTAGGTTTTTGGATGTGTGAGTTTAGTGACTTTACTACTCTGATCATCACAAAAAAAAAAGGAAAAAGTTTATTTTTATATGCTATTTTTATTTAAAATTATACTACTATAAAACACAAAAAACAATGTCACTAAATACAGGCCAGTAATAGGAACCCTAAAATATACATAGCAATGGCGATATTTTTGTAAACATTAATTATAAAATATGGGTACAAGCACACCTTTACATCTTGTATAATTGTAAAGAAGCAGAAACTTACTTAGACAAGCATATGACACTTATAAGAGAGTAGAATTGTGGAAAGAATGATAAGTGGGTACAAGATGAACACAATTGCTCATTCATCACTTAATTAGTTTCAGAATTGTGCTCAATTTCGATTGGCACAAACACTTATTGATGTTTTCATGACTATAAGATGGTTAATTCATTGGCCTCGCATGTAGGTATTGTCTTATCATGGATATGACGTCAATGGATATTCTTTTTTTTTTTTTTTTACATAAAAGAACATGATAACAGGAGCACTATGTAAAATAGTGGGGTGACTTTGGTGGCTTAGGCAATGCAGGTTTTTAGTTCTAAAGGTAGAAACCTTGTATACATGAATATATCATATTACAGGGTCATTCAAGATATATGAGAGTTTGACTACATCAAATTCAAGGTGATTATGTTTTGATATAAATTGATTGAGAAGGTTGATGGGTTAGGATTCACGTTGGTGAATCTTGATAGGGAAGGTCATAAGGGGGAACCATTTATAATAGCATCCCAAGCAAAACAATTTTTTTATATCACAGGCATGTTTAATAAGAAGTGATTTGTAATTCTTCAAAAGAAGAGATAAATTGTTGTTGATCGGTATGAAGAAGACAAAAGCAATGATATTGAGAAGACCCCTCCATTTTCTTCAATACTACTTTCGGTGAAAGTTGAAGACATAAGCAATTTGGAGGAGCTTTATGTGTGAGATGATTATGATCAAGGGATATGGGTTGAAGATCCTCCTCGAGAAAAAATTAGGAAAAATTAAAGGTAATTGTATTTATATAGACAAATTCTTAATTACTAGTTTGGATACTTATATTTGATTAAAAGCTTATTGTATATATAGACAACTTATTAATTACTAGTTAGATGCTTATATTTGATTATTAGTTTATTGTATATATAGACAAGTTTAGCATTATCAGTCTAGAAGCTTATATTTGATTAGTAGTTTATAATTGTGTGATTAACATCTTTTTCTTATTTTTTTTTAAAAAAGGCATATGGATCCTTCTAGACATAATGGTTATAGTGACAAAAGTATGAGAGGTGCTCTACATGTATGAAAGACATGACCCTTATGTGTAGTAAATTAGAGAAGATAAAAGTTGAGTTCAATGGTAGAGGTCAGGCAATTAGGATTGATGCATCTAAATATAAAAATTACATTAGGATGTTGGCATGCACTAAAGTGCTAATCAATATTAAAGATTAAACACAAGTACCAAAAGACATTAAAGAGAACATTTGGCAAGATGTCTTATTATATGTTCACTATATCCAATTTGTGTTTAAAATATATATAACTATCTTCTTAGAACTTGTATATAAGTATAATTTATATGTGTATTGTCTTGTAGACTGCCTTTGATGTTGATGCTGGAAGGAGAAAAGAAGTGATAAAGCTTACGGGAGAGTGGTGGAAGGACTCTAAGGCAAAATTGACAAGTGATTACATCATCATGAAGAAGAAGGGCAATCAAAACCCACTCTAAAAAATATAACTTCCTCAATAAAAAAATATGGGATAACTTTGTATCAAGTCACCAATCTAAGTATTTTCAAATAAATTTGACCATATTACCAACTATTTTTTCAACTTTAAGAGTTGTTTAATCATCTTATGAACTATTTTTTTCATTAATAGGATATAAGTGCAACCAATAGAAAGAGACAATTGAAAAACAAGTATAAAAACAGGCTGTCTTGTAGAGGATATGTCAAGTTAGAGGAAGCTTTGGTAAAGGAAAAGCTTATAGAATAACAAGCTATTTAGTCTAATTCACCATCTTCTTCCATATCTTGAGCTGAATTATAGAAGGGAGTTAAAGTTAACAAAAAGAGTGGATATGTGACTTAAGACAATATGATAATTGTAGAGAAAATTGTAAGTAATTAATAAATGTTAAGTGCTTAAGAGAGATGTTATAGTTAATAGCACATCAAAAGTACTAAGTGCTAATTATTATTGTTATTTGTATGCTATAGAATTCTCTCACACAGCAAGCTTCCCAAGGAGTGTTTACTCCATTTGGACGGTAGGACATATTAGCAGTTGCTTTGGGAACTAAAAAGCATCTCACTCATGTCGGGGGCATTGGGGGAGGGTGGGTATTAAGGCTTATTTTGGGTCATCAAAATGTTATCAAGCTGGAGTAGCATATATGGAGTACTTTGAAATGAAGATGATGACCTTCCTTCAGAAGATGAGCATTCAACCACCCATCTATATATTGGTAGATGATAAGGTAGAGATGAACCCTTCTTCCTCGCCTAACAGCATGAAAGCCAACTGCACTACAAATGTTGACCTATTTGTAGAGCTATTAGAGGTAAATGACTATCACTAAAAAATTAAAGTTCCTTTATTATTTAAGTAAATTCTAATATTTTTTTTGTGAAAAATAGCATTATAACTTTTCCAATTTGGTGTATTTGTCTATATAGGAAGAAGCCAAATCATCTAGCATTGACACTTGAGAACTGTGTAGTAACAATTAGAAGGGTTTTCAATAGTTGCATGCTCCATTCCCAAGAACTATAGGGGGATCATGTCAAATTCATCATTGACATCCCCATGGATCATAATACAAAATTACCGATGCCAACGAATGAAGTTCTCATAGTGGACCAAACGCTTGGGACTTACATTGCATAGCCAAAGAGTCCAATCATTCTGCCTATAGAGGTATCATTTTCTAGTTAATAAATAATTTTTTGAAAAAGAAAATTTTATTATATTTTTTATTTAAATTTCATAATTTTATACATGTGAATTAGCCATATCATCAAGCAAAGAGCAAGCAGAAGGGGAATTAGATTAAAGTGGTTGAGAATGGTAAGACAAAAGAATCAATGACTCAATGAACTTAGCCAAGGTAGCCCCAACAGATGCATATACCTATTGCGGATCCAAGCACATTAACTCTACCTTGTAGAAGGTTATAAGCTATGGCTAAGATGATGAACAATGAAGATTCTATCCAAATTCATATGGATCAAAAGGTCGTGGGTCTTGAATATGATTTTTACGTGACCAAATAGGACATTATGCAAATCTTAGCCATGTAAGAGATAAATATATCATGCATCTAGCTCATATATTAACACGTGATAGGTATCTACATCGTCTTTGTGGCACCTTGGAATTTATATGCCTATGGATTCCTATGTCCACACTTAATTCAATTGATAAGCTCTAGCAAAGATGAGAGAACATGATACATAGGGAGAGCCATGAAAGATGGAAAGAAGCAATGTTTTCTAGCATTATTTATTAAGGGGTAAGTATCTAATTATTATAATGGATAAGAGCTTATTTTATATTTCTTACTTATTTCATAATTTTGTTATTAACTTATATTATAGAAGGCATTAGATGTTGTGTGCGATTTATTCAAAGAGAAATTTCATGTACTAACTTGATCCGTTAGGACATGCATCGCGTAAAGATATTAAGAGCATAGTTGACACATGAGTTGATTTGTAAAATTTAGTTTTAGGAATTATATATATATATATAAGATAATATATTAATATACTGGGTTTTTGCATGAGTTTGATTAAATGGATCTCTTAAGATTTATTATTACATGGACGGCTCTAGATTATGAAGTAATACAAAATAGATCAACATAAAAGTGAGATTTTTGATAATCTTGAATGCCTTTTATAATACTTGATATAATTTCATGAAGTAAAATGGTCATTTGAGTACATATTTGATTTGTTATAGTGCTGTCATAAAAAAAGAAATATGAAGTGCGAATACTTTGTTATGAGGTATATGAGTGAAATAATCACTCAAATGAAGCAAATCCAAGATCCATATAAGGTAATAATTAATATTTTTAGTTTACATCAAAAGTGGCTTTTGCATGCATGCCAATCTAATTTCTTGTTTTCTGCTTCTTTCTAATCTTGCAACAATATTAATTGCTGCTTCTGAATTTTTTTTACTTGTTTGGTACACACTTAATTGAAATAATTAATGTTATTTCAATAGAAAATGCAATTCAAAGATGTCATTGTATTGTTAAGGATATAGAAGCAAGCTTGGTTTTAACTTTTAGGTCATAAGCTGCTCATATTGTAGGTTCAAATCCATTTAGGAATTTATCTCATATGAAAAGGTTTAGTTATCACCTTCATACATTGTTGTGTATAAGGAGTGTAAACTTTTGCTGATTTTGGATTTTGGTATTCTATGTGGACTTTCATTAGGCATGGGGCTCAAATAATTAGACTTCAAGTCTATGTATTCTTCTCTAGCAATCAATGATTTACTTCTATAACTCAAATAAAGAATGAGCTAAATGTGTTTTTATATTTTGAATGATTGTGAGTATGCATCTAGCTGCTTAATTTCAAGTTCACCCCTAAGTGATTATAATTGAGTATGCAACTTGATAATATTAGTGAGATATTCATAGCATTCGAAGATTTTCTTTTTAAAATATCCAGATTGTGATGAAACATATGCAAGAGAGTAAATGTGGCATGACAAGTTTACTAAGCTAAAATATTTATATTGTGAGAGATTCTACATGTTTGTGTTTTGATTTTAACATGTTAGTTTCATATAAACTTACAGTACTTTAAAAGAGATTGAAATCCTTACACTCTAGCAGAAATTTACAACATTCGAGATCATAGGTGGAATTTCTCCTATTTTGTTCAATTCAATAAACTTGTAACTTTAAAGTCTTGAATTTTTTGTTGATCCAATTAATTGAATGAAGTTGTTGAAATTGGAAATTTTGTTTTCTATATAAATTATCATGAAGCAGCTGGCTTTTATAAATGGTATAGTTAGCAATAAGGTTCTATAAATGAGGGAAGTTAAAAATATATTATATGTAGTTTTTTTCTTTTTTTGTTAAAAAAAAAGATAAGGAAAAGATGTCAATTTTTTATATATAACCGATGTCTTCATGGTTTTACATATTGGTTCAATACAAAAAATTGTTGTTGTAACTTTTTTTTAAATTAAAAGAAAAGATAACAATTCATAAAATAAATTCATGTTATAATTTTTTTAAAAAATTTTTTAAAACAAGACATCAGTTCATAAAATGAACCAACATTATAGCCTTTTTTAAAAAGAAAATATGTCGTTTCATAAAATACAACCGGCTTTGCGGTTTTACAATGTCAAATCAATACAAAGATCGATGTTGTAACTCTTAAAAAAAATGTAAAATAGAAGATGTTGATTCATAAAATAAACTAACATTATAACGGTTTTACATATTGATTAAAAAATCAACGTAGAAGGTTCTAACATGTGTTGTTATGATAGATACCACTTTCTAAACTTACATGATTTGTGTGACATAACCGTTGTGTAAATATATTTCTGTAGTAGTGTTAACTCATTAGCCATAATGAAATTCACCCTTGGGCATTACAAAAAAAAAATCATATGCGTTCATGATTCTCAGTATTCTTGGAAATTTGATTCTCAGGAAAATAATATTACTATATTTGATTCAATTAAAGATTTGTAATAATGTTATAGTATTTTGTTTGGATTGATAAGTATATTTCCATAAATCTTGTCAAATTTACAAAATTGGTCCCAATAAAAAATTGACTAGTCTTGAAAAATGAGTGTCACTAAAGTTGACCAGTGAACAATGGTTAATTAATCCCAAAAAGATGATTGATTAACACGGGTGGATAATGGCTAATGGTAATAAGTAATGATTTAAGGTGGTAATAATGATAATGAAGCCATTAATAATGGCTGTGCAAAATTATCCTTTTATAACTAAAACATTTTTATAACATGAAAATGTAGAATACACATTCCCTCCTTACTAAAATAATCTTGCAACACTCCTTATCTGGGCATATGACTAGTGTAGGAAACCATTGAGGAATGATCTCGTAAAAGTCTAACTCATTGATAATACAATGCTCAAATGTTATACAAATCAAATAAATTTAAATAAAACATAATTTTTTAAAAATTATATTTTTAAAATAACTCATAAATGATAAATTAAACTACTTGGGAACCTGTCGAAATTTTGATAGAAACTCCCCTATTTTTTGAACACCAGGCAATAGGTCAATTCAACAGTGAAGGGCCACATGCCCTACATAGAAATCTGTATGTGTAACATATACTACATAACATCAAATCATATAAACATAATGCATATGATCTGTCCATTTGCTCATCATTGCACCATAAACTCCTAAATAGGTTCAAAAGCATATTTTAAAATGTGTGACCTGAATTCATCATTCAAAGAGTGAAAAAAAGGGGGAATAGAGAGAGGTGAGGTATAAGGATTTAGTAAATGAATGAACTACTAAAACCTATAACTTAAAACAAGTTTATTGAAAACAATGAAAATCTTTCTTTTCTCAACACAAGGCTATTATAAAGTATTAAAACATTCATAACAAAATATATTTATCTAAATAACATTATTACTAAAACATAAATACAGAAACAAAGATATTTTTCAAATATAAAAAGTGATCGTAATTGTAAGTGAAAGTAGATTATTCACTCACCTCCAAAGATATACAATAGTCTTTCTGAATCCAAATTGGTCAAGAGCGACAACTTCACAAACTCTCTTTAATATATGGACATTTGACTATAACTAAATTCTAAAATTAGTACTACTTATTATGAGAAATTTTCACCCACTAAAACCTATTCTAAATAAAAAAAATCTCAAGAAAAGAACTTATGTTTTAATTAGATTTCCATCAAGAAAGCATACCTAATATCTTGGAATTGAAATAGGGAAATTCTTTCATGGCTTTTTGCACTCCAAGGAGACTCACCAACAACTTCAATTGGGTGGCAAAAAGTCAGTATAAAGCCAGTAATTAACTATAAAGCTTTAAGGCTAAATAATCAAAAGGAATCACCATATATATCTAGAAGTTGAAGATCATCTTACCCGTCAATATCATCACTACTTGGCCATTGATTTTATACAATTACGTGGAAAATACAAGAAAATTTAAGCTTGTATCTTTTTAAGGCAATAATAGTTTGAAGGTCGAGCTTCTAGCCAAACAACCTCAATCGTGACTTCGATTTGCTCACTCGCACTACATCTGAACTAGATGGAGACAAGACTATAGCTGCCAGCTGGCAATTTGTGACGGAGAAACTTTTCTTGGGTTTGCTCCTTTTCTCTCTAGTTCCAAAACTTCTCTTGAGAAACTTCTACAAGAGCTCTCACCTCCATACCTTCCCAACCAAATTTGTCTTCATAAAAATAAACTCTATTATAATTCACACACCACTCATAGGTGTAGTTCTCAAGGTTGACCCACAAATATACAACACTCACTCTCTTAATCTTTCTAGCTGAACAAACATTCACTCTTAGCTGAACAAACATTCACTCTCACAGTAAAATTTCAATCAAACTCTCTGATCAAGCAAATTGCACAACCCTCACTTTCTTGATCACTAGCTTATCAATAGAACACAAAGCAAATTTGGAAGTGTTTCAAAAAATCTCAAACTACAGACTCAAGATTCACTCTTCAAGCACGAATAAGCAAAGTCCTTCTGCAAGATGAAGAATGGAACGCTAGAATATTTTCTGATTTGCTGAAGCGCTCAACTTCATTGTTCTTCATCAACCTTTGCTCCAACTAGGCTGTGTAGGTACTGCTACTTGCCAGGTTGCCATCTGCTAGTATATGACCATTTTTCTTATGGCCAACGGCTTCCATGGTTTGTGATAGCAAAGATAGCTCTTCAGATTTGTCAGCTATACATAGCACACGCCAAATCCTCCGATTTGTACCAATGGTCGCCTCTATTTTCTGACAGCAAAAATAGCATTTTAGTAGCAAACTGGGACAGCATAAATTCAGACCTGTTGTGCGAAATTGTTTGCCTCTCTTCTTTGACCTTGGACCATGGTTCTGTCCTGACAACCATTTTTCTTTGACTTGACTTTTGTCTTTGTTTCTCAATTGGGTCTCTATGATTTTTGACAGCAAGTCTGGTCTTTGGGTAGCAAGACATTTGTGGGCCAACCAGGTGCATATACATGTTGCAATCCATCATAATCCAATGGTTAGAAGAAAGTCTTCTGCATAGTGCATATATCATAGTTATAGCCTACGATACACTGACACTTCATATAACAATCGTGTTCACGTGTCGAAAATACTTTCGACATAGATACTTATTGACACCGATACGAAACGTGTTGGGGCCATATTCATAATTTCAAAAAGTTCAGACACCCGTTCCCTATTTTGACACACATGTCAAGTTCGATTCCAGGGTCGTGTCCATAATTTTAAAAAGTTTGGACACACATTCTCTATTTTAATACCCGTGTCAAGCTCGATTTCTAACTTATTATTTGTTATACCCTGTTATTTAATATTATGAGTACTTATTTTCATATGAAAAAATAAT
>JANHAO010017888.1:0-13808 GCA_026873985.1 Saraca asoca
ATTAATCATTTTAGGGATCCTTGTTATGATTAACAATAATTGAATGAATATTTAATGATCTAGGAAGCATTGATCTCAAGTTGATTCCCTTGGCTGGTTGCTTTGTTATTTGTGTTTTCATTTTTGTTAGTGTAGTTTTTGTTAGTTTAAGTTCTGCCAATCCCCCATTATTTTCCAGCTCCTAATTGATTGATATCATCTAACAAATGATCTTTGGATTTAACCTGGTGTTGCCATATGCTACAAGTAGTTAGGTAACCTGATTTTATAAATTTCTAATTTGATCGGTGTCGACAGCCAACATCAAGGCCACTCTGTCCCAGGGGACAAAGCGTCACGAGGACATGGAATTAAACTTCAACCTCAAAAGTAACAACCTCACCAAGATGAGAATGGAGCTATACGATGCCCAGATACAGCTGTAACATCTGAATAGGGTAGCAAGCACCACTGAAGAGAAAATAAGAGCCGTGGAGCAGCGGGCCAAGGCTTCTACTGAGGAGGTGACGATACTGAAGAGGGAGTTACAATTGGCTAATGAGAAGGCAGCAAAGGCTGAGGCTGAGATACTCTCACGTGTAGCAGAGACAGTCACTGAGACAAGGACGAATATTCTCGAGTCATTCCTTTACACCATGTGAAGAAAGTATATGGATCTTGACTACTCCTTCTTCAGTCCCCAAGCCATTGAGGGAATTGCTCGATAGAAGGCTCGAGTAGCAAGGAAAAGTCTAGGTGCCGAAGCCCGTACCTCATCTGTGGAGGTTGTAGTCCAGGGAGAGGGTGACTCCTAAGCTGCTGATGTTGCTCTTGCGCTTGATGCCCCTGATCCCCCAGCTTCTGGCTTATAGCCTGTCAAAGGCTCAGCCCCCGAGCCCTTGTCCTTGTAGAATAGTGATTGTATAATTTAACTTTTTGATATCCCCGTCATAGGTAATGAACATCCTAGACAACTTGCATAATTTTATGATGAAGCTAAGCTTCTTCCTTCATCTATTGCTTTGGTACATGATTGACCGTGATTTTCTTTTACTCATGCTCAGATAATAGTTTGACATGTATACTTTTGTTGACTTATACAACATATAACATGACATAAAAAATATGTAGTCTTATTTTAAAGAATCCAAAGAATTACACTCATATATGCAATGAATGAATCGTAAGATATCGAGGCACTTATTGGTAGTAACGGTGGAGGTGCTCAGCATTCCAAGCACGGGGAATTCTGCTCCGTTCATGTTCACCAGATGGTAGGCTCCATCACTCATGATCCTTTTGACAATATATGGACCTTCCCAATTTGGTCCTAGGGTTCCTTCACTAGGTTTACGGGCTCTAGGGAGGACAAGACGCAAAACAAGATCTTTGAGTTTAAATTTTTGAGCTTGCACCTTACAGTTATAATATCTCTCTATGCATCGTTGATGAGCTACAGTCCTAAGACTAGCTTTTTCTTATGCTTCTTCCAGGAGGTCTAGGTTCGTAGCGAGCAACTGATTGTTATCTTCCAGGTTAAAGGCAATTCTTCTCTGTATGGCAACTTCAAGCTCTATGGGAATCATTGCCTCACATCCGTATACCAAAGAGAAGGGGGTTTCTCTGGTGGAGCTATTTGGTGTGGTCCTATAGGCCCATAGTACAGACTGTAATTCGTCCGCCCAAGCCCGCTTTTTTGCCTCTAACTTGGTCTTCAAGATCTTCTTAATGATCTTGTTGACGGCTTCTACTTGTCTGTTGGCATGTGGGTGATCTACGATTATGAAGCTTTTGACGATCTTGAGGTCTTCATAGAACTTGATAAACTGCTTGCTGGTGAACTGGGTCCCATTATCAGTAATGATCTACTGAGGGATCCTGAACCTGCAAATGATATTGTTCCAGACAAACTTCTTAACCCTGGAAGATGAGATTGCAGCAAGTTCCTTTACCTCTACCTATTTGGTGAAATAGCCCACTGCTACTATTACATATTTACAGTTTCCCTGTGCCTTAGGAAGTGGTTTGATAAAATCTATCCCCAAATTTCAAATGGCCATGGACTTATCATCTGTCTTAAGTAGGCTGGTGGGTCTCATGGCACTTTTGAGAACCTCTGGCACTTGTCACATCTCCTGATGAGATCGATAGTATCTTACTTCATTATTGGCTAGTAGAATCCCTGTCAAAGGGCTTTCTATGCTAAGAAGAGCCCCCCAGCGTGGTTTCCACAATGTTCTGAATGAATCTCCTCCAAGATGATACTGTAGTCTTCGCCATCTATGCACTTTAAAAGCGAGGTCATGAACCCCCTCTTATAGAGTGTATCACCGTAAATGCAGTATCTAGCTGCATGGGCCCGTAGGCGCCGTGCCTCGAGTCTATTTTCCAGTAACTTCTTATTCTGTAGGTAGTCTATGATCGAATTCATCCAGGAGTTAGGTATTTCGGTGATTACCATGATGACATCTCCTTGTTCAATACTTGGGGATGGAAAAAGCTCTATCGGGACCACTACAATAAGGTTTGGATCGTTAGTGGTAGACAGACGAGCTAAAGTATCTACATGCACATTCTGGGCTCGTGGGATCTATATGATCTTAAACTGTTGGCAGGAACGTAATGACTCATGGATCTTCTGGAGATACCTCATCATTTTTCCCCCTGTGCTTAGTATTCGCCTCTTATTTGACAAACAATTAACTATGAGTCACTGTAAATCTTTATTTTCTCAGTGTGCACCTTTTTGGCCAATCGTAAGCTCGCCAATAAAGCCTCATATTCAGCTTCATTATTCGTGGCCTGAAAACCAAACCTCAAGGCACTGAAAACCTCATGTCCTTCCAGACTAATAAGAATCATTCCTGCTTTGGCCTTTTGATCACAGGATGATCCATCAACAAATAGCTCCCATCATGGTGCCTCAGGGACTTCCACCTCGTTTTGCAAGGGGCTAGTGAATTCGACAATGAAATCAGCCAGTGCCTAGCCTTTGATAACCGTTTTGGGCTTGTATTCGATGTTAAACTGTGCGAGTTCAATCGCCTATTTAAGTAATCGTCCTGAGGCGTCTGTCTTCTGTAGGACTTGTCTTAATGGGTATTGAGTGAGGACTTTGATACTGTGGGCTTGGAAATAGGGCCGCAGCTTCCTTGAGGCAATGATCAGGCAGTAGACGAGCTTCTTCATGGGCAAATATCTTGTCTCGGCATCTAGCAGTCTTTTGCTCATATAGTAGATGGGGAGTTGAATTCCCCCTTCTTTTCATGTAAGTGCCGTGCTCAAGGCATGTTGAGATACACCCAAGTACACCATTAATCTTTTACCCTCTTTCGGTTTGGAAAGAAGAGGTGCTTACCTGAGATACATCTTAAGTTGGAGTATGATCTTGCATTTGGGGGTCCATTCGAACCTCTTTGCCCTCTTGAAGACGTCGAAGAAAGGGACACACTTGTCCATTACCTTGGAAATGAACCTACTGAGCACAGTGATCTGGTCGTTCAGGCTCTAGACATCTTTTGGTCCTGCTGGAGAACGCATATCGAGCAATGCCCTAATTTTTTTTGGTTTCTGGGTTTGCTTCAATCCCTCTATTATTCATTATGAAACTGAGGAATTTTCCTGAGGCTACTTTGAACATACACTTGAGTGGATCATCCGGTACCTTTTCAAGGTCTGGAACATATCGTCAAGGTCGTGGACATGATCAACAAGCTGTTTGGATTTTACTAGCATGTCATCTACATATACCTTTATAGTCTTGCTGATTTGTTCTCGGAACATCATGTTTACTAACCACTGATAGGTTAGCCCCACATTCTTCAGTCCAAAGGGCATTACTTTGTAATAATATAGCCCGTGGTCGGTGATGAATGAGGTATGTTCTTTGTCTTATGCAGCCATCAAAATCTAATTGTACTCCGAGTAGGCATCCATGAAGCTGAGCAATTCATGTCTGGCCGTGGCATCCACTAGTTGGTCTATCTTCAGCAAAGGAAAATTGTCTTTAGGGCACGCCTTATTGAGATCAATGAAATCAATACACGTTCTCTACTTCATGTTCTTCTTTTTGACGAGTACAAGGTTTGCCACCCAAGTGGGGTATCGTGCCTCACGAATGAAGTTATTTGCTAAGAGCTTATCCACCTTCTCTTTAAGCACCTCGTATCGTTCGATGGTCATTAGTCTTCTCTTTTGACAAATTGGCTTGGCCTGGGGATCAATGTTCAGTCGGTGTGATATTATGTTCGGGTCGATTCCCTCCATATCTTTGTGGTTCCAGTGAAGACATTAGCATTTGCTTTGAGAAAATTTATCAATTATACCTTCATGTCAAGTGGCAGGTATTTCCCCAACTTGAGGCATCTCTGTTCATCCGCCTTACTAACTCGTACATTTTCCAGCTCCTCGACTGGCTCGATGGCTCATTCAGCATCCTCCTCTCGAGGGCCTAGGTCGTGGCTAACCCCTTTCTCACTCATTGCTCAGGGCTTTTCCCTGGACATAATGTTTACCTTCTTCCCTTGGACCTTGAGTTTAACCACCTTTTCATAGCAGTGCCAGATAACTTGTTACTCTCCGTGCACGCACCCAATTCCATCTGAGGTTAGGAACTTAATGGTTAACATCCTGGTTGACATTATCATGTCAAAGTCATTCATAGCAGGTCATCCCAGTACTACATTATAAGTCGAAGGACAATCTATAATCAAGAAGTCTGCCATGATGGTTGCTTGTATGTCATGATCTTCCAGAGTAAGTGGGAGCTTAATCCATCCTACTGAGAGTATTCTGTCTCCAGTGAAGCCATAGAAGGGTTTAGGTGATGGGTCCAGCTGATCCTCATTCATGCCCATCTGGTCGAAGCACCCTTTATACATTATATTCATGGAACTCCCAGTGTCCACCATGATCCTCCTTATGTCAGCATTGTTGATCTTTGCTTGGATAACTATGGCGTCGTTATAGGGATAATGGACCCTTTGCTCATCCTCTTCCATGAAAGAAATAGTTTCAGAGGATATCCTGGCCTTCTTGGCGAGTCTCTCATGCTTCACATGACTCGTTAGAAGGACACGACCTACCGCTCACATATAGCGATCACGCGATCGATTCGAGGTGTCACCGATATGAGGCCCACTGTGTATGGTGAAAATGGTCCTTATAGATAGCATTTTCTCATGCTCAAGAGTCTGGTGGCGCTACAACATAGGCTGATGGGGATGTAGGGGTCGCTGGCCTTGGGATCTCACCACGTAGTCTCTTAGGTGACCCCTTTTAATGAGGCCTTCGATGGCATCTTTCAATGCCCAATAATCTGATGTTTTGTGCCCAACCTCACTTTGATAGGCATAAAATTTATTGCGATTCCTCTTCTCGATGGGGGTCTTCATCGGCCTAGGTCTACCAAAATCTTCATTATCCATCTCGATCATATAGATTTTGTTTGGTGCGTCCGACAAGATGGTGTAAGTATCATATCGACGTTGGTACTGGGATTGTTCACCCCAGGCCTTCTTTGCGTTTCGACCTCCAAAACCCCCTTTCTAGTTATCCTTGCTATTCTTGCCTCCATTTCATTTCCTGCCTCAATTGGAGGTACTAGTTTCTTCTTTTTTGTTTGGCTTCTTCGGCCCAAAGGTTTCCTCCCACTGGATTTTCTTAACAGCTCACTCGTAAAATTCATTAAGGCTCTTGACAGGGGACTTATATATGTCCTTATATAATTTTTCATCCTTTCAGAGCCTAGCCGATATCATTGTGAGAATGCTCTCGTTGGACGGATTATCCATATTGCTAACTTCTTATCGAAACCTGATGATGTAGTCCTTCAGAGATTTGTCTTTTTGTTGAAAGACGGTGGCCAAATGACAGGAGGGGGCGAGCTATCTTTTTAATGCTCTGTACTGGTTGAGGAACTTGCTTTGGCACTCCTCCCAACCTCTTATACTACGGGCTGGGAGACTTCTAAACCATGCCCGTGGTATTTCTCTGAGCATTGTCGGAAAGACTCGACATTTCACTAATGGGTTAGATGTTTGCAGGTCCATCTGGACATTAAATGCATCTAGGTGGCTGTAGGGGTCACTATCCCAATTATGGAGGGGGATGTTTGGAATCTTGAACCTACGGGAAAGTGACTCTGTCTCAATCTGGCAGGAGAGTGGAGTTCTCTCCTCATGTGATTCCCGATTCCCCTGGGACGCGAAATTCTTCTCCAGTTATTCCATCCTTTGGAGCAGTTCTTTGACCACCAAGTCTTGGGATTCAAACCATTGGTTGGAGGTCTTCCTACTCATTTCTTCTCGCCTACTATGAGAATGTTGGTCTAAAGTTCTGTCTTTCTTATCACACCCGTTATCAGACGAGACACGATCAGTCTCTTGCTCGCTGTCAGTTTCGTGCGAGCTTTCACTCTTATACGCGCTTTCACATTAGGAATTATCCTCCCTATCCTCTTGATCCCAGTGGACTTCGGACTTCAGTCATGAGTTAGACGAGCGCAACGAGCTAGTTTGACGACGCCTAACTCTGGTCTGTCCTTCATGTTAAGGCCCTGAAGGATGATGTCCGCCTTCAGGTGTAACCAGTTCATCTGTTTTCGTGTGCCTTGGGCATGCGTTTGAGCCAACACTCTGACCATATCGGCTAGTTCTTTGATCGTGTTTTCCAATGCTTCTTGGTGTTGGTCAAGTGCCTCTTGGTGTTATCTCCAAGCCTGAACCTCATCAGCTTCGTGGGCTACGGGTTGGTGTTAAGTAAAGGAAACTATGCTGGTGTCGGCACCCATCGTGGGAGCAGTTGCGTCCCATTGTTGCATCTGACCTTCGGGTTGGCCAGTAGGAACTCTTGTACTCCTGGTAGCCTTTCTTCTTGTCATTGTGCTCGAAACAGTTTATCAGAAGGTGAAAATGAAGAGTATGCAGTGGGGGCCCTCCTTCTAGCGCTAAAATATTGACACCAAAATCCGGTCAATCAGTTATGTTCAGCGTTACCCCTAACTGCAAGATATGTAAGACAGTGAACAATAAAAGAAGGTAGTGTAGAAGAAGAAGAAATAGTAACACCAGGAGTTTATTGTGATTCGGCTAAAGCTGGTTTGGCCCCTACATTCACGTTGATATTTTTTTATTGTCTCCGGAGAGATTGGTTTTATAGGATATGTATACAACAATAGAGTATTCTCTCAGTGAATAGTGCTTACTCTCTATTTTGACAAAGTTTCTACATGTATCTATCTTATTCTATCTATATGGTGGCTTCCCCCTTCTATTTATAGAAGGGGAGAGGGTTACAAGTGCAATTTCATAAGCAGTGAAATGATTACTTCTGTCGTTTCAGTCATTTAATGCTTAGCGTCGGATAATGAATGCTGGACAAATTATTGTTGGATTTCCAGAGAGAGGATGTGTAAGTTTGGAGGCTGAGCTGTCAGCAGAGAATGGGTGCCTTGGGTTGTTGACTGGGTTCCGTATAGGTAGTCGTTGCTAGTGGGCGAGTTGGGAGTCGGTCGAGGTGGTAGTTCTAATTGGCCTTGTCACCTGCATCTGATCGCCCTTTTGAAGGTCATGGCTTCTCGCTGAGGGGTTGGGGGATTCCTCAACGAGATGTGCTCTTCCACTTGAGGGAATGTAAGATATCTCTAGCTCGCACTCAATGATCCTGGGTTCTCGCTCAGTGACATCAAATTCTAGCTTGGGCTTCTACCAAACCAATTGGACCTCCTAACGGACCTTAATCAGTCCAAAACACGCTGCCAAAAAATACATCTGACAGGTTTTTAATTCTAACATCTAGTGACATAAAAATTTATTACAAAACTATTAAAAATATATATTAATATAAAATTTTCAAATATATATTAAATCATAACCCTTAATAAGGCATTAGTTGCACATATTAGGCTCACATTGTCTTTCATATGTATATGTATCATTGTTTGAATTAAAATGCTCTCAACCATTTTTTAGGAATGAGAAGAGTGACAAATAATTTAACACACATAAAAAAAAAATGCTGGGTTGAAACACAGGCTACTAAAAGAGGAATATCCCAAAGACAGAATAGAGTATCATTGCATTACTAAAATGCAGGTTGGTCTCAACTATTTTAAATAGGGACAAGAATTTTGTATTTACATACATACCAACACCTTCAAATTGATAAGATTTTGACATTGTGTAACTCTTACGTGGGTTCAACACTACTTCAATATGATCTACGGTTCTCGTATTATATTATGCATACTTATAACTAAATAATAAATTAAAGCACTCACTTTTAAATAGATTATGTTAATTTGATTCAAGTTGTGTGTATACATTATCTGTGAATAAATAATGTGAAAAGTAGTTTACAATGATAAGAATATCCATTTTAAATTTTGCAACGACTTAAATATAATCTATGATTTGCATATTATGCTATGCATACTTATAATTGCACGATAAATGAAAGTTTTCACTTTTAAATCGATTACGTTTATTTAATTCTAAGTTATGGGTATGTGCTATTAGTTGTGGACAAAAATGTACAAAGTAGTTTATAACTAGAAGAATACTCTTCTTAATTTTTGCAATATCTTTACAGGTCCAAAAATACAAAAATATTTATTGTCAAATATATTGCGGTATTATCAGCAGATTCAAAAATGCAAAATATATTTTATTGTCATCCCACATCCTTTAATTTAGATTTTGTAATGGTTTACAACAAGATGAATAGAATAATTTTCATCCAAGTCTCATTCAACCATAAGTTCTCTAAGTAAATAGACTTTTAAGAAGTTAAAATCATACATTCATTATCCATCTCTAGTGTAATAGGAGTTTTCTTAAAAAAATGATAAGGCAGAGGAAATGAAAAAATAATATAAAATAAAATGTCAGCAAGAATGATATACGTATGATGTCAATTTTTTTCACAGGGTATTGTTTCCAATATTTTTCTGATAAGAGGGACTTAAATTACAGAACTAATGACTAAATAAATCGCTTGCAGACATGCACACAATTAGCCATTGTTCATGTGCAGACCTCACTCGGTTGAATCATCGTTTAAGGTAAATATGTACCTCCCCACGTGCAACAGTGTTACTGCATTATCAGAATTAGCTGGTTCTGCTATGTCACAATGGAATTTGCACCACAATGCATGCAAGAGTAATGATTGTAAGCAGTAAAACTGATCTTGAATTGGGGAAAGAGCTCTTTATTAATCTCTAGGGCTGATTTGATTCAAACTTCATGTTAGATTTATTCGAATGAATATAAACAGAGCTACACATAGTAAAACTGAGGGCAGGGAACTATTACTGGTAGCTTCTAACAACCGAAGAGTCTGAAAAATTTGATCGGGATAGTGGGTTATCAATCTGCTTGAGGCAGGTGCCACTAGTTCACTCTTCATAAGGCGAAAGCTCTGTCGCTTAGTCTAAGTAGCTTCACAATCAAAAGGTGTCTGTCGCAGTAGATTAGTTGTAGATTCCCAAAGTTCACGAGCTAATTTGATGTCTCGAGAAAGTGCTGAGGAGTTTATGGTTCTGCCTTTTCCACCAAAAAAGTACGCTCCTGATGCTTCCTGAAAACCAATATCGAGCTCACTTCATAAATCTGGCAATATCAGAAGCTATCTGATATGGAAAACAAGCCATAATTCATCTAGCAGTAACAAAATAACGTCTGTTCACAGGCCACTCTCCATTTTTTATGCTTTAAGGAAAAGGAAGAATTTCTTGGTTGGATGAAAGAAAGAAAGAAAACAAAGCAACTCAAAGCATTAATTAAGTTGATGATACTATTCCTTTGGTAAATTCAACATAACAAAAACGATGTGCAAAAAAATGTTCATTAAAATAACAAAACTAAAAGATACTTACCTGTGGTGCAAGGGCTGCATCAATAATAGAGCAAATCCCACATTCTGGCGTTTGCAGAAGACGTAGACGTCTCAGGACAACATATGCTAGATAAGATAAAAGTGAAGGAACTTCTTGCATGATGTTAGTTTGAACTACTCCAGGGTCAGCAGCACTAATGTAAAGCAAAAAAGGGATTTAGAGAAGTTGATTGAATGACAGAGAAGAACATAATTTGCAATATAGTATTGAACTTGAACCCTATAACCTAATAGTCTGACACCAGTCTTATAAAGCCATAAGCAAGATAGTATTTTGACACAGCTCAGCCAATTGACAAACACCAGAAGGGGACAAGCGGTTTCTTAACATAGATATGGATAATTTTCATCTATGGTATGGGAGTAGACAACAAATTGTCCCCAAATTCTTTTATCAAAAGAACCATAGATTGTGACAAAAGCTTGTATTCAAGTATTTAAATTATGAATGCTAAGGCAAGTAATGAAGCCGTTAGGTGATAACATAAAACAAGATAGTTCGCAGAAACCCATACATAAAATCAGTTAATTTTCGATTAAATTTATTTATATAGAAATACACAGAGCACTTGGAAACAACACAAGAACAGTTAACAAAAGGGAAAAAAATTTGTAATTACATACACAACAGAGATGTGACGAGATTTATCCATTGAGCTAAGTTGTTGGTGAAGCTCGTAGGAAAAGAGCAGCATGCATACTGCAACAGAGTATATGCTAATTAGGAACAATATCAAATGCAAGCTATATTAACTCATCTAGAAATTGCAGTTTACATTTGGAGTACTCGTATATATGAGCATATGGATATCGCCTTGAACTCAGAAACCTCTTTCCAGAAACAGTTTCCTTGTCAACATGTGCATCAGTGACTGCACAAATGTCAGGAAGAATTTAGAGAACAGTGTCAAACTTAAAGCATTAAATCACCAATGTAGAGATTAGAGAAGAGTCACAAGCCAACAAGTAAGGATTGAAGATATTATTCTTACCATTTAGATGAGTAAAGGATGTGACATTTACAATTCTTGCAGTGATGGGGCTTCTTTCCAGAAGTGGTAGTAGAAGTTTGGTCAAAGCGAATGCACCAATATAGTTTGTAGTCATCATCCTAGGAGACACCAGAAGTATCATCAATTAGTCAACAAAAAAATTGTCGATTATAAAAATAGGAAGCCACAGAAAAACTAACTTCTAGCAATTAAATACCCAGATATACATATTTTTCCAAATATCTTTCCAAGTTTCAGTTCTTCATCTGTGATAAAGCAGAGATAACCTCATTTCCAAATTTTTTATGTGCGTACAAAGTATGCTATATGTAGCCACACAAATCATTAGCTAATTGAAAGTAATATAAACTGCAATTATGGATTATATTATTTACCAAAAAATAATTACTATAGCTATTAGCTAACAGCCTAGCACAAATTAAATTATTAGCAATTTGAAAGTAATGTAACTTGCCACCATAACCCATGCATCTCGATTGAACAGTGCAGATCATGCATAGTCCTGGTGGAAAGTTGTTTTGGAATAGGACAACAATTCTTTAGGCTAAAAGGGAAATAATAAAAGGAGGTTTATTACTGATCGAATCCATCCTCTGTGACTCTACGTGATGTTGCTAATATTCCAGCATTGTTTATCAGCAGTTGTATTGAGCAATGCAAATTAGAATCCAAAAGCCACTGATGCAAGGACTTTCTGAACGTCACGATTGACTGTATTGATGACAGGTCAGCCTGAAAAGCTTTGAGTTGGGCTTCTTCATTCCAATCTTTGATCTTTCTTATAGTCTATCAAACAGTGGGAATACCGATAAGGTCACCTAGAGGTGTGGAGGTGTCAGTACTAAGATCTCTCAGCGGCAAATATAGAAAAATACCTCTGATAACAACTGGCTTGATCGACCAACTGCATCCACAATTGGAAAAAACAAAAGAAATTTTTTCTAAATTGAACAATCAAAAAGCACTCAATATAAATTAATATATCATATATAGAATTCTACATTCAAATTCACCAGAGAATTTCACTTCATGCAATATTAGAAAACAGGCTTTATCACTTCACTGGTATACTCAGTTCGCCTCATTATTCGCGGACTATGTCATATCATAACTCCCATTTTCATCGTCTTCTTAACATAATATCAAGTCAAGTGATTAATAGGGTTCATAATCAAAATATGAGTTGCGCATAACAAGACCGGCACATGACAACTAAAATTTACTTGAATCTCAATTACTCCATCATGTTTGATGAGAAAAAGAGTACCATCATACTACAGCCCACAGGTATACGTACCTTGGTACATGCTTGCCTAATTAGTATATATCACTCGTCTCAAATTAGTCATATGAGTTGGATGCTACTATCAAATTGCATGTCTTTCTGCTATTATATATCTTAATTTAGTTAGGCAAAATAACAACAAACAACTAATTGAGTATCTAACAAAAACAAATTAATGAAACAAGATCGAGTGGTCATGCGAGTACCAATAACAACAAGATATCCTTCTTTGGAGAGGGCGTAAGCAGTCGCTGCACCCAAGCCAGACGTTGCCTACCAAAAAAAATGAAACAAAAGAGAAAATTATAGAATCCTATGCCCGTATGTATACAAAAAGACTATTTTTAATGAAAACTATAAAAGAAAAATGATGGATGGAATCATATTGCGAAGCTAAAAAGAAGACTTACGCCAGTGATGACGCAGACAGGCCTGACAGGATTGATTGCTGGGGAACACCGCGGATAAGATTTGGTTTTATGAGAAAAGATCTCTGCTTTCAATAAGAGCAATTGCCAGTACGATAACTGTTCAAAGCAATAATCCTTGAACAATTTCAAGTACGAGAATAGAAGACACAATGTCCACAGCAACGCCATTCTCCAGAATTGTACTGAACAAAGAAAATAGAAAGCCCTCCGGAATTCCTTCAACAAAGTAATCAATCCCATTTTATTCGATCTCTGTGACAGAGAGACAATATTTTTAGCTGCAATCAATGAAGAGCTTGTACTGGTACGAAGTACGGAATTCTCAGCAGTTGAAGAGGGCAGTCGCAGGTACTTGAATTTTTGGTCGGTTCATGTAAACGCGAAAGGGAGAGAGGAAACAGAGGCCAACAAAACAACTCGCTGTAATGAACCCGATTGAATTGGTCAGATCAACGCTTCCACACAGTGCACCGCAGATTGTGTTAGAATAATTGGATGGAACCTCCGTTAATATGAGAGAAAGAATTTTAAATTTTGAATAAATAGTAATAGTAATTCGGGATATACACACTGTTAACTCACAAAATTCTTTTTATATTCAAATAATATCATTATTTTTTTTTAATCCTGCACATTTATCTATACAGAAATTTTAACAGTGAAAACTGAAAAAACAATCCAATTTTATCCTAGTATTAAAATTTGAATTGTTTTTGTATTTTGACAAAATAGTTTTTTTTTAATTTTATAATCCACTTAATGATAAAATTTTAAAAATTAATCGAAATATCAAGCATTTTATTATTACAATAAAATTTTCTCATAAAGCAAGCCATGCCAACGAATGTCTTGTGTAACTAACTTTTCTTTAAGAATTAGTGGCACGTAAGAATGCACTTTAACTCAATGATTCATAGAATAAAAAGTAAGATATTAGAAGTAGTTGTGGTTAAGAGAAAGTTATATAAAAAGAGTAAAAAAAATAATAAATAAACATGTTATAATAAAATCTCTATAAATTAATAAGCTTAGAACCATACAAATTTTATTAATTTAAAGAGGTATTAATTAATCGATAAATTAATAATTTATTAATTTATCAAGTATACTTACTATTTAAAGTAACACTCATTTAATCAACTAAAAGTTTATTTTATTTTATAAAAATATAAATTATTCTATTAATAAAAGGAAGTTAAAAGT
>JANHAO010017889.1:0-13810 GCA_026873985.1 Saraca asoca
TTGTAGGGGGTTTCCTGAAGGAAAGGGATTCCTGATGGTGACCTTCTACGCCGGTCACGGACCTCGGGTTTGGGTCGTGACAAAGAACCACTCAAAGTTCAACCATTCTAATCTTTCAATCGGAGGATGCTCCCATCATGGGGGCTCACCGACATTCTACTGCTATCCCTAGAACTGAAGAGGTGCAAATACCCGGCCAGCCCCAACTAACACTCGAAAGTACGATAAGAGAGTTAGCTGAAATTGTTAAAGCACTGGCACAGGCATAAGCCTAAGGTGCTTAAAGACAAGAAGAAATCATGGCACAACTCCAGCAGCTCTGTAGAGAAGCTCAGAAGGAAACTCATGAAGATCGTGATAGTTAGCAACTGGGGGGCTCGCGACGAGCAAAATGCTCCATCCCTCAACCCAAAATATGGGATCGAATAATGAAGGAAGTCCTCCAAAAGCTTAAACGACTAGAAGAATGCCCACGGTCTCAAAGCAACCAACCTCACTATGAGGAAAGCTCACCATTTTATGTGGATATCAAAATGCAGCCTCTCCCACAGAAACTTAAAATGCCCGCGATCCCACTATATGATGGGAATAATGACTCGAGTGACCACGTGGATGCGTTCAATGCCTAGATGGATCTTCAAACAACTAATCCTTTAGTGAAATGTCGTGTCTTTCCGATCACTTAGGAGGAATACCTAGGGCATGGTTCAGAAACCTCTCAGCTCATAGTGTCAGTAGTTGGGAAGAATGCTAAAGGAAATTCATTGACCAATACTAGGCGCTGAAGAGGTAGCTCGTGCCTCCTTGACATCTCACAATGATCTTTCAGTGTAAGAATGAACCACTGAAAGACTATATAGTCAGATTCAGGCACGAAGCCAACTCCGTAGAAAATCCTTTGGAGGAAAGTATCCTAACTGCCATCTCAGTAGGACTTCGTAAAGACGGAAAGCTATACAGAAGCCTCTATAAGTCCCTAACTCGAGATCTCGCTAAATTCTATGAGCGAGTTGCCAAACAAGTAAGATAGGAAGAAACCTTTGGAATGGAGGAACCCAAATAGAAAGTGGATGCCAGTGGTCCCACTACAAGCAAAAAAAGGAATGATGAAAGTCATAGTCACGACCCCACTCCTCGACTCACAAAGAAGGTAAAGCCTCAGTGACCTGGAGGTCACTTCAAAAGCTACAGCATCCTATCAGACACATAAGATAAAATTTTTACCGTGGAGAGGCACAACGAAGACTTTGGAAGGCCCAGACCAATTGAAGTGCCCACTAAGTCCAGAGATCCAAGCAGATTTTATGCCTATCACAATAAGGTCGGACACACCACCTCAGAATGTTAGGCACTAAAAGATGCCATCGAAGGCCTCATTAGAAGAGGCCGATTATATCAAGTTGGGAATGGAGCAGGCATCACAATTACGTGGTAAGACCGCTAGAACAGCGAACTCGGCAAGCTCAACGAATTGCTGACTGAGAGTTGGAGCCCTCCATCAGGATCATATTCTCATCCTGTAACATTTTCTTAAGACTAATAACAACCTCGAAGTTGTATGAATCATTCTATGTTGAATCAATGTAATTCATAGTTGATTGGCCAAAAAGCACTATCCAGACAACGAGTTTTCACTCCGCTATTACAAGAATACTTTTGGGGGGGTGAGATGGCACGAGACCTACCTCGTTGATACATCTAGAGCAAATCATATCCCACAAGCTGGAACCAAGAGCACAAATTCCTTGACCACTGAGCAACAAGATTGCTGTGAGGCTGAGCAATAAGATTGCTATCTCATTAAGCAATAAGATTGCTGTAAGGCTGAGCAACAAGATTACTGCCTCGCTGAGCAATGGGATTGCTGCAAGACTGAGCAATGAGATTACTGCCTCACTGAGTAACAGGATTGCTGTCTCACTGAGCAACGAGATTGTTGCGAGACTGAGCAACGAGCTTACTGTGGCACGGACATGTGATCTCGCTTAACGATGAGCTATCATCTTGCTATTATAAGACAAAATCGAGGTGAGATAGCCTAAGAGCCTACCTCAATAACACACTCAAGCCAAATAACGACACGACTAACCCACAACAACGAGAGAACACTAAAATAAACTCGTTGCAACTCTCATGCAACCAAGTATCCACAGCTAACATACGGACACTAAGTTGCAGCTCACATGCAAACTCTCATCAGGCACAGCTTGCATATGATCTGACTATTTACCGGTCATGAATCAGGGAAGAGTCAAAGGAAAAGAATAGTAAAAGAATTGAAAGCACAGTTGATTGGCTGAAAAAATATTTCATTGATTTGCAGGAATATGCAAACAGTGGTGCGCAAAGCATCCAATACAACTTTCAAAAGCTATACAGAAAAGCTCATACACTAAAAGGCCTCAACGAGGTAAGATTACATCAGAAGAAGAAGTAATACAAAAGCTAAAGGCAAAAGATTGAAAGCCTAATACTACCATTTCGGCAAGAAATTGAAGAGCTAGCTACAAAGAGGCAAACTCCCACCAGCAGGAAAACTAGCAACTCCACTCCTGCAGTCTTCCCATTCCCAGCTGGCAGTTCCTCCTGGACCAGACCCAGTTCAATTCAAAAAGGCACCAAGAGCCTGGCCAGCGATGTTGGATTCTATGGAAAGAGCTGGGGAAGATAATCCAAGATTTGCACAAGACTCCTTAGGAGCCCGCAAGATGGATCCTGCGACGAAGTCACGTGCAATAAGCTATCCATGCCTCCAAGCATTCTGCAACAGGCCATCCATGTCTCAATAAGCTTCACCAGAAGCCAAGATATCAAAAGCATAAGGGGCTCAACAGATTCCTCCATTAAACTCTTTTGAGGAAAAGAAAGAAGACCCTTAGGGTATAAAAAGACCAGCTCGATCCACTGGAAAATCCAGAAGACATTTGGCTAATCTCAATCTGACGGCCCATAGCAAATGGTAGTGCCATGCCAACGGTCAAAAATTACGAACAGAAGAAAGCATGGCCTAAAGAAGAATGAAAAGATAGAAAAGAAGTCTAAAACGACAATCCAATCAAGCAAGGACTTTGACCGGGAATACAAACAAAGCCTCGAAAAAATTGCAAGTCCCAGTCTGCAAAGCGAATTGAGAGTTAGGAGGCTTATGTTATGGGTAAAAATTAACTTTAAAGAATGAGACAAGCACGAGCCCAACAGAGGCTAAGTTACCTAGCTCAATGAAGACGCCCAACGAGCACTACCTTGCACATCGCTAGGAAGCGATATAATGAGGTCGTCACAAGATCAACTCGTTAAGCAGCCGACCATCCTATTCGAGCTCGCTATGCTAAGAGACAGCACCAAGCTCGCTAGGTGATCTGCAACAGCGACATCGAGCTGAGAATCTCAGCTTGGGAAGATAGACATCTCACTTAAACAAAGCAGGATCAGGTGTTAGACACACATATGCTAGCTCATAGCTGACAAAAGGGACCCACCCTGTAGAAAGTAGCATGCAGCAGCCAGATTATAGGAGTTTTATTATCTTTCACATTTATTTCTTGATGTAACATAACTGTAGCTTATAATCATTATATGTAACTCTTCCTTCCTCTATAAATAGGAATACATTATTAAAAGAGGGAGAGAAGAGGCTGGAAAACTTGTAAGCAAAAGCTCTATAAAATTCTCCTTTCATATATTCATAAAAGCTCCACCGTGAACGTAAGGTCCGGTATTGTCCAGATTTAGCCAAACCACGTTAAAAGATTGTGCATGCCTCCATCTTTCTTCCTCTTCACCATCTTCATCATCCTCCAGTTTACACATCCTTCATATCAAAAGATAGCTTGGGGTTCAAGAACTACACACCCGTTGACAGGAATTTGGCAAAATCAAATTTCACCATTACCAAGTGTGAAATTAAGTCAAGCAATACAAAAATTTCTAGAAATGCAATTAGGATCATTAAAGAAGTCCAAGTAGAATCATGATCAGAATCAATGAATTTGAATGCGAAAGACTTGATTCGACTTGAAGGAATTTAGTTAGATATGAAAGTTTGCTCACTAAAATGTGTAAATATTCAGGAATTCCAAATTCAAACGTGATTAGGATCATGAGTAGAATCGAAAAACAAAGTAAGGAAGATCAATTTGGATCACCCTAAATCTAATTCAAATTGTGATTTGGTTTGTAAGGGCAAAATTGCTGGATTTCTATGAGCATGATTGCAAGTTTAGTTCAAAAAGCTATGATTCGAATCACATGAACAAAAATTGCAGGCAACAGCAGAAAGATAGGGGAGGACAATTTCCATTTCAATCATACACTATAGGATTTTATCTCAACCTGTCTTAATAGCTCAAACATACATAAAACTCAACTATTTTAATCACAAACTAATCATTTTATTAATTAATCATTCAATCATAAATTATGTCTCACAATTTCAAAACCCATTTCCATCAATTGTCATCAAATATTTAGCAGATCACAAGTAAGAAACATATATTAATTCATAAGAATAGTATGAGTTATTCATCTTGATAATTAGGAATAGAAAAATGCAGCTAATCACACCAAGTCTGCCTATACTCTTTAACAATACAAAAGAAAAGTCTATTAGCTTTTAAATTTTCTAATGATTTCTTTTTTCAACTAAGATTATGGTTCAATTTAATAGAAATAAACTATATCTAACATATTCATGCTCTAAAATGCTGGAACAATCAAATTGGTTCATAAGTTGAATAGTGGTGTGAATAGTAGCAACTAACTTAAAAAATTATAACTTTAGTTTCATCCAATGAATTATTGTGATTTTGATATCAAAACAAAGAGGAAGAGACAAAGTTTTAGCAATAAAAATTTGAGAAAATAATAAGAAGAGTTAGTCAGTTTACTTATAGAGAGAAAATGCGAGTGAAGGTAGAGAGAGAATGAAAGTTTGAAGGATAAGGAGAAGAAGATAAAGTCTACATGACTTCTATAGTTTGAAGCCAAGAAAAAGGAAAAGAGAAGTTGGCTAATAGGAGGGCAAAATGGAAAAAATAGGCTAATTTCCCTGTAACTACAAGTTAACTATTTTCCCTTTTTAGAAATTTTCCTATTTCTTTTATTTTAAACTGAAATTTAATATATTTATCAATCACCGATAACCACAAAATTTTAATACAAATTAATTAAATTAAATACCTTTACAATAACTCTAATTTTATACTCTTCCAATATCCGTAACCCTAGTTTTAATATTTTTAAAGTTTTACAAAAATTAACTCTCAAAAATATGATTTTTCGTTCTTTGAACATTTATAATAATAACTCAATCCCTAAAATATTTTTAAAATTTTATATATTCTATTTTTATTATATCTAGGTCTCTTATAATTTTAGATCTATAATTTTGAATTCTTCAAAAATTTTATTTTTTCTATTTTATTATCAAAATTAATTTTAAAAAAATTCAGGTATCTGATGACTATAATTGAGAGTTATTATACCTGTATAAACTTAATATATGAAAGCCAACCAAATTAAATTAAATATACTATATACAAAATATCATTTTTTGTAGTATAATTATGTTAAATATAAATTCTTGAATCAGTATTTGTTTTCGTTTTCTTTAATAACGCATATATAAACTTTGCAATTTTAAATTTTATGGCAACATCATACTTTGAATTTTTATTTAAAAATTCATCATATCTGAAAATTTTGTATTTTCTTATATTTTATTTATTAAATAATTTTTTTGAGAAATTAAAATAATAGTTAATTTTATGATAAACCAAAAAATCATAGATATGATTTGAATACGTGATTTCTACTTTAACTTTTTTTTTACAATAAATTAAACTAATTCATGTAGAATAATAATTAATAATCTAATTAAAAAATTTTCTATCACATTTTAGGTGGGGAAATCAGAAATCTTTCCCAAAAAAATTACTAGTTCCACCCCTGATCCAACCATTATTGCAACTTTAAATTTACCCAGATTTTCCATTTACTCAAATTACCTTAAGTTGATCTGAAAATTGGAAAAAAAAATCAATAATCTTGTAGAATAAATCTGTTTTCGATAAAGGAATAAAGCTACGAACATATGAACATAATTTGATGTTTAATTGTCGTGTTGAATGTGATTCAACTTGACCTCTTTTATTTCACAAATATATATATATATATATATATATATATATATTTGGCGGTTTTATTGTGACCATATTTGTAAGAGTTGCTAACCTTGTCAAGCTCATGAAAATACATTTGGTTGGGAATCGCATAAACTTATTTCAATCTAATTTTAATTTCTTAAGATAAATATTTTAATTTTATCATATTATTAAGATTTCAGGTGATAAATTAAATATTTTAAAATCATGTTTAAGGGCATATTAAAATTAAAGAGATTATTTTCTAAATTATGAAAATAAAAGAAATAATAATATTAAATTTTTTAATATTATTATGATAAAATTAATTTTTTTTTCATAAAGCATATCCTTTTTGTCTATGAATGTCGCTTTTTTTAGGTCAAAATCCTAATGTCAATTGCCATCAACATACCAGACGTAAAGGAGAGATCGTAGATTTAATTTACACAAAATTATATATTATATACAACTAATATAGACAACCAGAATTTCTTATCCTTTTATCCATACAAATGAACAATAAACTTTCAATAACAACCAAATCAACCTCTCCAACCACAATGAATTAAATCACTTAATCTTTTCCCGTATGAAAATTGTGATGAACCTATAGTGTTAATGTTGATAATCTCAGGGTGGTCAATTTCATAATTAAAAGGGTATGTAACTTACATTAATTTTTTTTAAACTAATAAAGCATACTGCTTTAAATGATAACATCGAAAGACATATTTAGGGGTGTTTTGTTGGGGAATTTCAGTAATAGATAATGAAATCAAAAAATTAATTTTCTTAGTGAATGTTTGATTCATATACAATGAAATATATTGTCATTACTTTACTTTAACGAATTCTCTTCATTTGAAAACCTTTATTTATCTAAGATATCGAATCATGTTACCATTTGGAAATAAAAAAAATATTCTCCTTTTCATTCTCATATATTATGAAATTTTCACCACTATCTATTATTGTTGATCATCACTTATTACCACTATCATTATTAATTATCATTCACCATCACTTTTCACTGTTGGCCACTGCTCACCATCACTACCACTATTGATTATTGCCCATTACTATCTTCTGTCATTGACTATTGTCTACTACCACCTCCTACTGTTGACCACTATCCACTACCACCTTCTGCTGTTGATCACCGCCCACCATTGTCATTACCATTCACATTCAGCCATTGACCACCACCCACTGCTCCATTCCATTGTTAACTACTACTTACCACTATTGATCACTATTTACTACTATCTTTCGCCGTTAACCACCATCCTCTATCACTATCATCGTTGACCACATCCCAATATCACTGCCATCATTAACCATTGTCCACCACCACATTTTGCCATTTATAATTGCCAAACATTACTATCAATATTAACCACAACTCGCCATCACATACGATTATTAATCACCATTCACCTCTCACAGTTAATTACCATCCACTACTACTATCATCGTTTATTATCGCCTATAACCACTTATCGTCTTTTACCAATATCTGTTGCCACTTATTGACAACTATCCATTCAAATAATAAGAAAACGAATCATAAATAGTATAATTTAATTTCTTAACTAAACTAAACAAATCAAAAACCAACCATTACTCTTATTCCTCCTTATATAATTTTATTCTATTTTCATTTTCATAAATTGAGAAAGAAAGGAAGCCTTTAACTTTAGAAATATACAACTAATCACACATTCATTTTTCAACAAAACACGGCGTTAAATATATGGTAGAAAGTATCATACCTCATTACAAGTGACAAATTATACTTACTTTTTTAATGTTTATTTCATTATACTCATACCCTTTAAAATAATACATTTATTTCTCTTATTTTTTTATAATAAGAGATGAGTATAAATTTAAATAAAGGAAAAATAGAAATGAATGTATATAAATAAGAATAATCAGTGTATATCTCCAAAAATAAAATAATATAAATATAATTAAGTTAAATATCAAGGGAATGTATTTTATCCTATTAAAAAATAATCTCAAAATAGTTATTTTTTCATAATAGGAAGAACAATAAGCCAACTATTATCATGACCGGGCGATGCAATCTAGCAACTTCACTATATGCAATACTGTGACTCATTCATTTACACATGAAATCATCTGTCGTATTAACTAGCACTGACAACAACAAACAGCCAAGTAACGCAGCCGCAGAACATAGCTACATCACAAGTAGACTACTGCAGGGCATGGCCTCGTATCAGCCAAGAAACATTTCCAGCAAAGAGAAAACCAACAAAACTGTAGCGGAATGGATGAACTCAGAATCGACCATCTATTCAAGAGAAAAGAGAAGTTAAACAACTACTAGTGTGTATAATTATGTATATATTTTCAAATGAAAGTGCCAGCAGGGCCACCCCCAGCCCCATTCTCATCCCGCCATCGACTGGCTTCTTCCCCGGAGAGAGATCCTGTTACAGCCTCACCAACTTCGCTCTTGCAAAGGGGGCATAATGCATTTATCTTCAACCATTTGTCTACACATTCTTTGTGGAAAAGATGAGAACAGGGCAACTCTCTCAGCTCATCATTGTTTTCATACTTTGCCAGGCAAATGCAGCAAGCCTGCATACAACCACATACCATATAAATTACCAAAGTCATGGCCAGCAGACAAACTCATCAAACAAGAGGAACTAAATGATCAAGTCTTTGCAATAAAGAGGATGGACAGCTCTGATCCAAAATATTTAAACATTTTCAGCATGAGATTTGGTGGAGTATACAGAGTACTAAGAATTTAACAAAGCAATCAGCTGCAGGTTAGAAGAAAGGCTCCTAATTAGTATCCACATAGAAGAGAGTGAAAGACAGTAGTTAATATCAATTAATTGTCTAAATCTTAGAAAAGCAGGAGACAAACTAGGTACAAGTAGTCCAGGGCAAAGAACTTGATACAACAACAACCAAGCCTTATCCCATTAAATGTGATCGTCTATGAGGATCATTTGATGCTATTTTGCTCTATTATGTCCATTAAAATCGTTAAAGAGCCTGATATAGGTAATGCATCAAAAACAAATTGAAATATCAGATTTGCCTATTAAAAATGCTTCACTCTGTAATTATCACTAGTTGATAACCAAACCTCACCAAATTAAACCATCATTAGTTGATAGCTTGGATGATACAATAGCCATTAGCCACCTAAAGCTACAAAATAATGAATTTCGACCAGGCTTATGAACTTCAACCTACAAGCCTTAATTAAATAATTCCATCCATACTCAAAAAAGTCAAAGCATAATCACCTAAATGCTTAATTTTTCATATTTTACCTACACTAACGTGTGCAGTGTAGCTAGACAAAACAATACTAGGATGTTATAATCAAACAACCTGACCAGATAAAGATCAGATTATACTTACCGCATCTTCTCCAGATATCACACGCTCCTTTTCAGTTCCTGCAGCCACAATTCCACCTTCAACAGCTGAGTTGCCTTCATCAGTGTTTTTATTCTTCATCTTGAACTTGTAGGTTGGCAGAGCGTTAATGGATTCAGTGGTAGCCCCTCTGGTTTGAGTCAGATCCTCTCTAGACCCAAGGACCGAAATTATACAAGGCAGACAACAACAGATAGTAGCACATAGAATGAAGGGCATGGCATAACCGATACAGCTAAAGGTAAGGAACACTATACATAACCTGTCAAGCAAAAGGAAGTAGATGTAATTTGCAGGCTCATAAACAGGAAGTTAGACATAATTTGCAGGCTCATAAACAGGAAGTTAACTGCAAGAGCTGCAGCAATCTTATACCTGTACAGGTTAGGAGCCTCATCCGCAGATGAATGTCCCCCAAAGATCCACACATTGCCGACAACAAACCATATAGCAAAAAAGCAATCTAAGGCCATTTTGAAATATTCCACTAATGACTTCAGTCTGCTGAGAGGGTATAAGAGAGTGATTAGCAGCTTCATAAACTATGCAACAACTTCCCTTAAACAACCATTCAATGATTCAGATTTGAATAAATAAAAAAGAGAAGAGGGGCAAGCAAGCATTCCATCCTTTGAAGTATATGGAAAGGCAAGGGAAGGAAAATTTCAAACCAGAGCTCCTCCCATCTACAAGCCAAATCTTGTTTTACTATATGGTTCACATTTTTTAGAAAACCTATGCGTTCAAACCCATTTTAAAAGCAGTAAAGAAAAATTGAAAGAAAAAAACTCAAGAATAAAATGGCACTCACAGTAAAAGCTTTCTTCTCATTGTTGGTTGGTGGGATTGCTTTTCCTGGGAGGAACTTTCGAAAACACAATAGAGACAAACTAGTTTATGATGCAAAAGCCTGACTTATTTTAAATATGCTTCAGTTTAAGGTCCTAACTCGGCTATTTTACTAAATAATACAAAACTCACTAGGCTTCGCATGTTGCAAGCAGATGGCAAGTTTAAATTTAAGTTACACAAGGAATTACCATATAAACCATCTCCATCAACAAGTTAGCAAGTTAATGCATGGCCAGATTGTATATAAACAAGTAGTAATTCATAGACTTTTTCCATGGGATAAAGATGTGTTATCTAGCGACCAGTAAACTACATAAGCAACACCATGCAAACCTAATCCCAAAAGAATTTTTTTGACCAGATCTTGAAGTATATGTTAGTCATATTACTCATCCACTTATCCATACCTTGTATTCACGAGCCCCGAACCTTGATTGCTAATTGAGGATGTAGCAGCACCCTGATCATCTCCTCCATTAGTTCTAGAAACAGAAAGAGAAAATGGCCCTGAAGGAACATTAATCCGTGGAGAAGTTTGTCGTGTTTGAGATGAATCTTGGTCCCGGTTCAGATTATGATGATAATAACGCCAATAAAGCAGAGGAAGGGTGGCAAAACATCCAGATGCATATCCCACAATCCATGCAAACAATGGAGCATGTGGATGCTCATGCCGTGACAAAGACAAAACAACAATAGATGCAACAATCTGGCTCACTGTGAGGACTAGTTCAATAGATATCCATAACCCAGAATTCAATGGACTTCTTTGCCGGTGAGTATCCCCTCTACTTATGAATGAAGGATTTCTAGAATTTGATCCATTATAAACATTAGAGGGAGAAACTGAGGGTTGAGAAAAAGGTGTTCTTGCACTTCTATGGCCGTCTTCATGCTGTGATGTATTTGAACCACTAAAATATCTATCATAAGGAGAGGTAGATGTGGAAGCATCAGAGCTTCCTGTTATGTCAATAACGTGGTGGCTGCTGATCAAGATCTCTGACTGCTCCATCAACAGTGGGTAAGTGTCAGCTGGACCTTCAGGATATGGTTCTAATGATAGAACGTCCATCTAAGTCCAGAAACACAGCTGACCACCAAGGAAGCATAGAATTACAGAAAAAGTATATCACCTTTAAAGACAATTTCAGAGCTGTGCCAAAGTAAATGCTGCTCCTGCTTCTCAGTAATGTCAACTTGTACTGATAAATTGAACTGCTTTGCACCACGGGATGTGGAAAAATTAGAATACTTGGTTCTGCTAAGAAGCAATAGATCCAAAATCAGATTCCAGATTCATTGCATATTAGCATAAAAGCTTCTTTGGTATGCCAAAAGAAAGGAGCACAATTGCATAGAAACAACCTTCTTAGAAGCTAAAACCAGAAGTCAAAACAAAAGCGTATGATTGATACAAGTGAACTTATAGATGAGAGGAAAATAAAAGGAATTATCTATTGGCTTTTTTTTTTTTTTCTTTTGTATATTACTAAGTTTTTGTGAGAGATCACCATTACATATCATTATATGCCCCAGATGCAAAAGAAGAAAACAAATGAACAACTACTTCTCTAGATATCTCACTTTGATAAAAACAAAAATGAAGCAAAAAAGCCACGTTTGAAACCATCAGATCACTACAGCAGTCATACTGCCCCATATGTTGCAGATGGGCAATCATAATTATATAGGTATAAATTATAATCTGCATTCTTGAGCATGTTAGACAAAAACAATACGCAGTATGCACTCTTGAGCAGGTTAGACAGAAACCCCTACATTATGCCGTTCAGCTAAACCCATAGAACAGAGAGATATCCTACAAAAGAGGCTCGATTCTTACTTCTTAGGAATCCAAGTAAAAGGGATGCATCATATAAGAACTGCCCTGTTTGGTCAATAAAACAACAGCCATGGGAAGGAAAACAAAGCACCGGGACAGAACAAAGACAATCCACCCCACTGGATTTTTTAGGGTATTTTCCTTTTACCACTATGAAAAATGAAAATACAATCGTCAAGATCAACGTAATAGGTAATTCACAGACCAATTTTCAATAATCCACTACTCTTCTTTTCTGTTTTAGCTCAAATTCCACAGGAAAGAAAACCAGATGAACAGACTGAACAAAATTCCTTATACTTCTATATATTACACCCGAAATTTGCTTAGATTACTGAAAGTTATTTGGTTCTTCCATCAGCAAACCCCAAAAAAAACAAGGGAAGAAATCCCATAAATCCAAGCGTTGACTGAAATTCAAAAACTATGTACAACCAAAGAATCCCGAACACACGGCTAAGTCAACAGAAAGCAAAATCAAAACAATCATTTATAATCCAATTTCAATTGAAACCAAAAAACCCCGAAAATTTGCAGCGAAATGAGAAATGCAAAGAAACAAACAACTCTAATTAATACACAGAAACATATGTAAATATCTGAGAGCGACAGTACCGTATGGGCTTCAGAATTCAGAGAGAGCACCGATTGTGGATATGTTTCGAAGAGAATAAAAACATGATAAAAACGGCGTCGTTTTTGCCCTGAAAATCTTCGTTCCCTTGGAGGGAAAGAGGGAATGGAGTCCAAGGTTTTCTATGGCACCATCTCCATTGCTTCCCCGAGTCGCCTGAGAATATCTTTTACTTTTCTTTTTGCTTTCCAATTTTGTCCTCTCCCTTTTTGGGCACAGGTTCAAGCCCAGCGCAATTTCGTGTGGGCCATTCGGTTGGGTATTATCGCGAAAAAAAAAAACAAGAACATAATCTGCGGTTGAAAGGGGAAAAAGGAGTCTCCTCTACATCTTTTCAAAAGAAGACGTAAGCATATACTTTTCCTGTACTAGCTTACAAAGTAATTAAATGAGTCAAAATACAAATTTGGTGCTAAACTTCCATACTAATTTCATTTTTGTCCTTCAAGATTTTTTTAAAATAATTTTATCTTCTAATTTTAAAAAAATACGTAAATTTACTCACAATACTAACTCTATCAATTTTGGTGATTAAAATCCCTAGTTGGTACACACACTAACATATTAGGTGACCTAAAACTAATTTAAAGTCTTTTAAATGTTGAAAGAAATCTTATTTTTCTTCAAATTTTCTAATTATTACATGGTTAAGGTTTTGAGAGGAAGAAAAAAAAATAGTAACCAGGTCTCTTAAGCTAACTCTAAATGTAAAACAATTTATTGCTATTGTGGGGAGAACCAACTTCTAATGTCTTAAACGGATGCTAGTCAAAATAGGCCATTTTGGAATTGTACGTGCTGGGTATATATGCAAAAAAAAAAAAAATTATAATTTTTCGATTTAATGAATTTTGTTTCTCTGTTGAAACTCATTGATTGTTTTGTTGCAAAGAGAAATTG
>JANHAO010017890.1:0-13811 GCA_026873985.1 Saraca asoca
TCGACCCGTATTCGCCGGTACTAGCTACAACTACGCCGTGCGCTTGCGGTTATTTTAAAACATGCAACAAGTTTGTGCACATCAACATACAATGCCAAATCTTTGTAAGCATGTCAAGTTGACTGCCCCTTCTGGATTCAGGAGGCTGAGTGCTGGCTTCCAGGTAGGCCCCTTTTAGTTATAATACTCTATTGAAAATTCATTCGGGAATTAGTAAACAGTCATGAAAATTTAGAAACTTAGATAAGCAAACTTATATTTATTGATAATATGGGCAGAGATGTTCAACATTCTAAGACCCTTTACTGGCAATGGATTTTACCGCCATAGCACCTTAGCTAGCTTAGTGCCTCAGTTGGCAACAGATTTTAGTGCTGTAGCACCTCAGCTGGCTTAGTGTCTCAGCTGGGAACAGATTTTAGAGCTGTAGCACCTCAGTTGGTTACAAATTTTAGCGTTGTAGCGCCTTAACTGGCTTAGTGCCTTAGCTGGCAATGGATTTTAACATCGTAGCACCTCAGCTAGCTTAGAGCCTTAGTTGGCAATGGATTTTAGTGCCATAACACCTCAGTTGACAACAAATTTTAGCACTATAACATCTCAACTAGCTTAGCGCCTCAGTTGACAATGAATTTTAGCACCGTAGCACCTCAACTGGCTCAGTGCCTCAGCTGGCAATGGATTTTAGCACCGTAACACCTCAATTGGCTCAGTGCTTTAGCTAGCAATGGATTTTATCACTGTAGCACCTCAGCTGGCTTCGTGCCTCAGCTGGTAATGGATATTAATGCCGTAGCGCCTCAGCTAGCTTAAAGCCTTGGCTGACAATGGATTTTAGTGCCATAGCCTTAGCTGGCTTAGAGCCTCAGTTAGTAATGGATTTTGTGAGGCAAGAGCTCGCTACCAGGTTTTAGCTCACTTTCGAATTAGGAGGGCAATTGCTTGCTTTTGGATTAGAGGGGTGAGAGCTCACTTCTAGTATAATATTTTGAAATTTTATTCAAAAATTAGTAAACATAGATATCAATATTTAAGGAAATGATATTACAAGATTAAAAGAGTAAGTTAGGATTTATTAAGGATATAGGTGTAGATGTTTAGCATTCCACACTTATGGGAGGTCGTTGATTTCTGGCCTTCTTTGTGGCATAATTATCATAGTCATCTTTTTATGTTTGAGTGCCCAGGTAGGTCACATGAATATGCCTCAGCTAGCATGTGTTCAAGTGCCCAGGTAGGCCACATGGATGCACCTTAGCTACATCATGTCTTTGTCAAGTTGAATGTCCCTTCCAGATTAGAAGGGTGATTAGATGTCCAGTATTCTAAGCTCAAAGGATTTCAACTCCATTTATGCTTCTTAAGTGATAAGCTCTATTTCCTAAGTCTTCCTTGATGATGTGTAGGCCTCCCAATTTGGACCTTCTTCTATAACACTTTAAGAATTAGGAGCATTGAAGCTGTTATTGTAGTTGCTGGGTTACTGAAATCGCTATCCTGCAAGTTGCATTACATAGTCTTTTGAGCGACCTCTCTTGATCAGATCCTCAATTGTATCCTTAAATACCCAGCACTCTAAAGTATTGTGCCTGACCTCTTTGTGGTAGGCACAAAACTTATCTTTAGTCCTAAACCTATTGGGAGTCTTTAGGGGCTCGGGCTTCCCGAAGTCTTCCCTATCTTTCTCTATTGCAAAGATCCTATCAAGGGTATTTGATAGGATACTGTAGTTATTATGGCGACCTTGATGTTGAGGTCACTCAATACTGGCCTTTTTTACAGGTTAGTTACCAGTTTTGTCTTTGTTATTTTCATCATTGCTCTTTTCTTTATTCTGATCGGAGTTGTTCGCCTCATCCTTATAATCAAACTTCTTCAGGCTAAAGGTCTCCTCCTACTTGATCTCTTTGACAGCTTGTTCATAAAATTCACCTAGGTCTCTCGTTGGAGACTTGTATATGCTCTCATACAGCTTCCATTTTTGTAGAGTCTCACTAAGATCACTGTTAAGATGCTCTCGTTTGAAGGGTTCTCTATATTGCTGACCTCATACCTGAACTGAGTGATATAGTCTTTTAGTGATTCATTCTCTCGCTGAAATATTGTTATGAGGTGGTAGGATGGTGCGAGCTGCTTTCTTAGTGCTTTGTATTGGTTGATGAATCTTTTCTAGCACTCTTCCTAATTGTCAATGTTGTGAGCCTTGAGATTCCTGAACCATGTTTGAGGTATGTCTCCTAGAGTGGCTGGGAAGAAGTGGCATTTAACCAAGGGATCGGTTGTCTGAAGATCCATCTACATGTTGAATGCATCCAGGTGGTCATATGGATCACTATCCCCATTGTATTGTGAGATCGTGGGGATTTTAAATTTATGAGGGAGAGGTTGTGCCTCTATTTCTCTGGTGAACGGGGTTCTCTCCTAGTACCAGTCTTGTCTGCCCTAAGCCCGAGGGTGTTGTTCCAACTATTCTACCCTCTAGAGTAGCTCCTCTATGATATGGTCCTGAGCCTTAGACTGATGGTTGGCTCTTCTTCTTGTCATGGGAGTGGTGATCTAAGGTTCTATGTTTTCTTTGCTCATGGCCCAATGAGTTTTGATCTGAGACACGTTTTCTATTGGACCTATTTGATCCTTCAAATCAACGTGAGCCTCCGCGTCATTGATATTCTCCTTCATTCTCCTCACAAGCTTGATGGATCTTTGACCTTGACCGTGAGTTAGTAGAGCGAGCTGAATGGATATGCTGAGATACTTCTTTGGTTAGTCTCTCTTCTCGAGCTCTTTCCTGTGTTCATTGGAGAGCTTCTTTTTATGCAACGCCCTCAACCTACTCTTGTGAACACTGGGCTTGTGCTTGAGTTAATGCCCTAACCGTTTCAGCTAACTCTCGTACCATTTTCTTAAGCACTTAATGATGTTGATGCCATGTTGTTATTCCATCAATAATATCAAGTTGGTGTGAGGCCGCTAGGGGCATGACAGTGGCAACAGCTATGGTAGGGATGGTAGAAGTGTTTGCATGGAGAACCAGATCCTCTTGATTTTGGTTGGCCAACTGTAGCATCTGAACTTCTGGTGGTTTTTCCTCTAGCCATCAGAAAATAAAGGTGAATGTAGTTTAAGGCCCTCCTTCTAACACCAAAATGTTGACGGTAAAATCTAGTCAACCCAAGTTCTGAACCCTAAGTTGTAGAATGAATGTAAAAAAGGGAGTAAAAAAAAGAGAGGGAAAGGAAGAACAAGGAGACATCAGAAGTTTTTAACATGATTCGGCTAAAGCTAATTGTTGACCCTTATGTCCACAGCTTTTATTACTCTTTGCTGAGTGTATTGTATCTTATGATTGAGTGTCATGTACAATAATTTGATCCCCTTATATAATAGTTGGGGGGTTGTAGCTTGAATGTAAATCTATAACAGATAAGTGTCATAACTTGATTAGAATTACATAGTTAATTAGGATATATGGTTATAACAAACTCTTGCCAGAATTGGAGACTGGATGGACTTTCCCAATGGTTGAGGATGCTTGTTGCGAGCTGCGAGCTTGGCCTTGTTCTCTCAACTTGAGGTTGCTACTTTGACCTATGTTCACCAGCGACCTTGGCTTGTATTTAGTGACCTGGTGTCTTAGTCTGGCGGCCTCATTCCAAATGAATTGGCCTTTATTAGCTGAGTCTATCCATTGGGCTTTTACTAGCCTGTTTATACGGTATCGAAAATTACCTATAACAACTTTGTTTTGTATTGGTGAATTATGATATGGATAGATGGGCAAATATTTTTCTAATTTTTATATTAATATTTTATGATTCTGCCCATCCTAATTTAAAGTTTCAATGACAGTTAAGTGACTTTTCATATGAAAATCATAAAATAATACTTTATGTTTAGCCAAGTATTAAAAAGAATTGCAAATCCTCCATCTAGTAAAAATAAAATGTAGATGGTTGTGTAAAACAGATGATAGTTTATTATATCGAATGATATATGGGTTGTTTATTTGATTGTTATAAATATGATTTTGGCTATGCTTTCCTTAGTCGATCCCTTATTTTTCATGTTATATAGTTCATTCACATAGTGATTAATAATACTTATTTCTTCACATGTTATGTTGCATATTTTCAAGCTATGGGTTCTTATGTCATTGTCTATGCCTAATTAAATTTGAAATTATTTTATAATATTTTATTGAACCTAATAATTTGGAAAAGAAAATGTGAGTATCTATATTGTGAATATCTTATACTTTTCTAATTATCGATATAGAGTATACAAAATTTATAAAGATTTTTTAGTTTATTGAAATTCTTAACTAAAATTTGATTAATTTGTTTCTTTGCGATATAATATTTTCACATAATGAGCTATATGAGAGATTAAGGTACATATGAGATTATCCTATTTTGTTAATCTTTATCAAAAGAATATATTATATTACTTTCATGTTTCAAATATGCTCTTGAAGTAGCAATACTAAAGAAAAATAAATTTCAAAATATTTTGAATTACTTTCATGTCTTATTGGCCCTAAAGTACCAATAAGAAGGGGTCTAAAATATTCTATAATTTTGTATTTGTGGCTATATAAAGATATTGATTAAAACAAAACTATTCCTAAAAGCTTATAATCCATTCTTTGAAGTGAATGTGATAGCATACAAAGAATTTTGATACTTAATTTCATAAAGTAGCATACAAAGAATTTTGACACTTAATTTCATAAAGTTAATATCTTGTTTATACAAAATTTTGATATTACATAACTAGAAGTTTAATATGTAGCATATTTTTATATACTAATCCTTGGAGTGAATGTAATGGGAGATAAAGAGTTTTACTCTAAATAAGGGACCAATAAGTATTCCAATCAAAATTGTTATAATAATACATCTCACCACTTGAAGTGGAAGAGTGATAAAGAAAAATTATGAGAATTGCTTATGTACCTATTGTACGTTGAGAAATCTTGTTGAAATTTGTGTTCTCTCACATTATGTACAATATTTCTTAAATTTTGATTCAATCAAATATGCACTATGCAATATAAATATAATTTGAACAAAGTTATAGTAAACCAGAAGGTCACTTATTTGTTTGGCATGATTGATTAGGCCGTTCTAGGTTAATATTGATGTGAAGAATAATTTCAATTCATGTAGTTATCTATCAGAGAACCAGAAGTTTCTTCAATCTAATAAATCTAGTAGATTACTTGTTCTTAAATCAAAATATTTATTAAGCTATTATAGGTTAAAGTTGTGAAATATCATGTTTTCTATACTATGTAGATCGTCTAAATATTTATGATTTTACTATATGAATATTAGATGATCATATGTTCATTATCAACTTGTAACTTGGAGTTTCCAAGCTTGCTTGCTCAAGTAATTTGATTGTGAGCACAATTTTCATATTATTAGATTGAGATAATATGTCATGAAAAAGCTAGTGATTTCATATCATGAATTTTTACTATGTCAATTAGAATATTTTGAACATTCTGAAGCATAAAGAGAACAAGAATTCCTATTTCAAATTATGGGACGTACTATTTTACATGTAGTCCACTTGTATGCATCAAGCCAATAAATTATAATTTCCCTTTATAGTTGGCTTTGGTCAGAGCGAAAATTTTTATATAGATAAATTTGAATTTGCAATATATTTTTCTGTCACTCCACCACAATGCACAAAGAGAAGCCTTCATAAGAAGGCTAGGAATATAAGTATAGGTATGCATTTTATATTCCCAATATTAGGGGGAAGAAAATATGTAGTTATAGAAATAATACAATCATCTTGATCATCACACAAAGTAATACAAACTTGAGGTTCAAAAGATGATTAATTGACAAAATAAAGCAAATTAATTGCCAGATAGATTATTGATCCAAAGAGAACAAATAAATATTCTTGGTTGCAAATGTCCAATTCATATTGATGTTTTGGTTGGACAATCTATTTATTCTACAGAAAATGAGTTTAAAACATGTCTAAAGCATGACAAATTAATTGATTCCAGGTACAAAAGTCCTTAACAGAAAAAGGAGAAGGAGAAAATGACCAAAATAACCTTATTGAGGAGTCAAAAACTCTTGAAGAGATTTGAGATATAATTAGTAAAAAACTTCTAAAAGAAGTTCAAGTACCTGAAATTTGTAAAAATAGAGATCTTAATAGATTATGCCTTTAATGCAAAAGATGGAATTAAGAAGGAAATAGTTGTCGACATTATTTTTCATATAAAGTAGAACTATATATTATGAAAAATAGTGAGGATCTTGAATTCATGATATATGATTATTGGCCAAAGAGCAAAGAGAAAAGATATAATTTAGACAGAAATGTAAAATTTAAATTTACTTACAAAGTGAAGAAACATCCAAAAGGTGTGAAGTTAATAAGGTACAAATGTATATGTGTCAAGAAAATAAGAAAATTGAAATTGTAGATATAAAGCATAATTTGTAACATAAAGGTTTTTACAAAGGTTGTCATTGGCTATGAGAAATATGCATTTGCATGTGGTGCATGCAATTTTTTTTGGCAGTATATCAAGTTTTGATATGCTATAATGGATTTAGTTTCATGTTATTATATATGTGAAAAAAATTACAATGATATATGTATGAAAATCTTTGAACAATTTAAGATGCTTGAAACATACAATTTGAATTCTTGAGAAACGTATTTAATTAAATTACAAAGCTCTTTGTATGGATTAAAGCGGTCTAGATGAATGTGCTATAATAGTCTTAGTAAATATTTGTTAAAAGAAGGCTATAAAAATGATCCTATTTTCCCTTGTATTTTTATAAAAAAAAATCTGAATATAACTTTACTATAATTCATGTATATGATCATTTGAACATTATTGGAACTTCATAAAGAGCTTTCAAAGATAGTAGAATATTTGCAAATGGAGTTTGAAATGAAAAATCTTGGAAAGATAAAAATTTTGTCTTAGCTTGTAGATCAAACATTGAAATAATAGAACATTTGTTCATCAATCAAATTACATTAGAAAGATCCTCAAATATTTTTATATGGATAAATCACATTCATTGAGTATCTCAATGGTTGTTCAATCACTTGGTGTTAATAAGGATCATTTTCTGACCTCCCAATAATAACAAAGAACTTCTTGGTCCTGAAATACCATATCTTGGTGTAATTGGTGCGCTAATGTATCTTGCTAATAATACATATTTTGATTTAGCTTTCTTAGTACATCTATTAATAAGATATAATTCTTCTCCAAATAGAAGGTATTGGAGTGGAACATATATTTTATTATCATCAAGGAATAAGTGATATGAGACTATTTTATTCATAATAATCTAAATCAAAACTAATCAGTTATGCAGATGCAAAATTTTTATTTGATCCACATAAGACTCAATCTCAAACTAGCTATTTACTTCCTATCGCCACGTTTGAAAAGTTAGTTCATAATATTGGATTCATCGGCTCCAAGATCTCAAGTGATTTTGTTATGAAGGGGAGTAAGTACATACTGTACTTTTTTCTTTAACTAAGGTTTTTGTCCCATTGGATTTTAATGAGTAGTATCCTGTTGTGTGTTATAAATAATATTATTTACAAAATAAACATCCAAGGTGGAGTGTTATAAATATTATCTAGTTGATCTCTTCATCAGATCATTATAGCACTTTTGAGCAACTAAGATACAAGATTCGCCTATGTCATTTTAGAGGTCTTCGTCAACATGAGGGGAGGAATAAACACACTGTACTCTTTTCTTTCACCAAGATTTATGTCCTATTAGGTTTTTCTTGGCAAGGTTTTTAATGAAACAGTTTGACTAATGAAAAGTAAAAATCCAAAGGGGAGTGTTATTAATTCATTAAATAATGGATAGTTCACCCTATTTGAATCTATTGAAAAATAGATAGTTTACCTTGTTATAAATCCATTGAATGGTTCACTTTGTTATGAATCCATTAAATAATGTATGGTTGTTATATGTGAAAATTCGTTCGATTCTATTATATGCAAAAGTGGCCTTGAGAGAATGAGCCCCCAAGCACGGCAAAGGCCAAGCCCCCCGTCTTGCTGAATGCGCCCAGCAAACCTTGCTTCTCCCATCAGAAAGTGGCACAGTGAAGTTGTCTTAGCATCATCCTGCGAAGCAAGCCTCGCCTTGTGAGGCAGCGAGGCTGCGAAGTAGCGAGAAGATCACAAGACTCGCCAAGCAGCCAAGCATACTACTTAAGCCCACTATCTCGCTACAACGGTTCCCTCACGATGCCTTCGAGCCAGAAATTCTCGCTCGGGGTGCCCAGCACCTCGCTTGGTGCAACTGCACCTAGCAGCAGATGCCAACAGGCTCAGGTCTATAGCCAACCTAAGGAGACCACTCTGCAGCCTACATTCAGCAATGGCTAGTTTGTAGTCTTTTGTTGTCTTTTCCATTTATCGCTTGATGTAATACAACTGTAGTTTATAATTAATGCATGTAACTCCTCCTTCCTCTATAAATAGGACAGCATTGTTAAAAGAGGGGGAGACGAAAAAACTCTGTAAGCAGAAACTCTGCCAAAGTTATTTCTCAATACATCTCCGCAGTGGGCGTAGGGTCTGGTACTGCCTGGATTTAGCCGAACCATGTTAAACCCTATGTCTTCTTCCCTACTCTTCCCTTCATCCTTGTCTATTCTACTATCCTGTTATATCTGAATCAGATACAGGCTTGAGATTCCGAAGAATCCCCCCGTTGGCTAGAGTTTGGAGCATAACCAAAATCTGACGTTAACATTTTGGCACCGTCTATGGGGATCTCACCTATTCTGGTTCATTCCTACTGCAATTGCCAAGGGAAGAGCCACTAGAGCCTCAAATGCGCAGCGCCATGCTCCAGATGGCCATGTCTCAACAACAGACTCGTCTACTGCTCCCATCATCAGAACAGCTTCTGGTATCCGTCCAACCAGTTCAATGCAACTGGTTCTCGTCACTGATGGTATCGACGAACCACAAACCTAGCTCCAGCGTAAGGAGAAACTCGAGCACATGATGGAAGAACTGACTAAAGCAGTCACGTCGTTGCACAAAATGTGCAGAAACAAGCTGAAACCTAACGCCCGGGCTATCCAAGCCAAGGCAATACCTAAGCTCGCTGCTCACAGGAACAGACCCCGAGTCCTAACCCTCGAGACAATGGAGACCAAAGTGTCTAACAATCGCCCAGCCGACACTTTGGGGAATAGGACCTGTTAGTTGGGGAGCTGTTTCAGAAGATGGCTCAGTTGGAAGAATGCCTCCGAGCCCCGAATGATCAACCTCATTGCGATGAGCGATCGCCACTTTCTGAGGAGATCGAAGCATGAACTCTCCCTCTCAAACTTAGAGTGCCCACGATCCCGTTGTATAATGGGGATTTTGACCCATATGATCATCTGGACGCGTTTAATGTTCAGATGGATTTGCAGACAACTGACCCCCTGGTTAAGTGTCGGGTTTTTCCAGCCACATTGGGAGGCATGCCTCTAGCCTGGTTCAGAAGCCTCCCACCTTGTTCAATTGGCAGTTGGGAAGACTGTCAACAAAAGTTCATCAGCCAGTATCGAGCACTGAAGAGACAATTAGTGCCCCCCTGCCATCTCGCTATGGTCTTTCAGCGCAGGCAGGAGTCACTGAAGGACTATATAGCTAGATTCAGACTCGAAGCTAATTCAGTGGAGAATCCATCTGAAGAAACCATGTTGGCCACCATCTCACGGGACTTTGCAAAGATGGAAAGCTGTACAAGAGTCTGTATAAGTCCCCGGTGAAGGACCTCATCGAGTTCTATAAGTGAGCTGCCAAGCAGATTAAATGGGAGGAAACCTTCAGCTCAGAAAAGTCTGACAAGAAGGATGAAAGGGCCAATCCCTCTCACGACAAAAAGAGGAACGATGTGGACCAAGGGGATCACCCCACTGAACGGTCGGCAAGGAAATCCAAAAGGTCCAAGGATGAGCAACCTCAATACTTAAGCCATTTCTAGCAATATAGCCTGTTCTCGGATCCCCAAGATAGGATTTACTTTGTGGAAAGGGATAGGGAGAATTTCGGAAGGCCAAAGCCCTTAAGGACTCCTTTTAGGCAAAGGAACAAAGATGAGTTTTGTGCCTATCATAATGAGGCCGGGCATGGGACGTCAAATTGTTTGGCCCTCAGGGATGCAATTGAAGATTTGATCTGGAAAGGTTGCTTAAGGGGATATGTAGTGCAACCTGCAGGGCAACCTCTCCAACCTTGCACCAACCAGGAACCAGGGGGCTCGGTCTGAGTTATATACTGACATTGTATTCCAAAATTTCGGGGTGAATGTAAATATGATTATTTTGTTAAAAGCTATTTGCTAATTTGCATGATATCGGTTAGTTTCTTCTTCCTCACCTTTAAGTATTTACAACATCCGTAGCTCTCATACGGACAATTTCCTCAAAACTTCGCGAAGGATTTTTCTACCAACTACGACCTTTGGTCTAGCTGAGGTCCCCCAGAGCTCATTCTAGATAAGAATTGACGAAAAATTAGCCAGTTGAGCTACGGGCTCTCTGAGGTGCAGAGGCACTAAAAAACACTCGTTGTGCCAGCGTGGCTTCGTGCTCACTGAGGTGTGGAGCCACTAAAAAACACTCGTTGTGCCAGCGCGGCTTCGTGCTCGCTGAGGTATAGAGGCACTAAAAAATACTAGTTGTGCCAATGTGGCTTCACGCTCGCTGAGGTGCAGAGGCACTAAAAAACACTCACTGTGCTAGTGCGGCTTCGTGCTTGCTGAGGTGCAAAGACACTCTTAAACACTCAACGCTAGCATGACTTCGTGATCGCTGAAGCATAAAGAATTGACGAATCGATTATTTGCCCAAGCTAACAAAATCGGCCCGGATGCGAGAATGCTCGATACCAACTTTGCAGCTATCATGCAAAATCATTTATTCAACTGGTCCTGAGGTTGGCCAGGAATCGAGATCGCTTTAATTCATAGCTCACTTGTGACCAAGTGTGCACGCCTCTCAAGCAATCTTTCAGATGTGAACAGATCACTCAGATCGATCAAACAACACGTGCGCGAGAAACAAAAATAAGTAGAAAATGCAAAAAGGCAATTTTACCTATCACGGGAGACATGGCCTAATATAGAGGGAACGACAGTCTCGGGAAAGGGCTAACGATTTGAGAATAGAAGAGTCTCAACTCCTAACCCGTAGAGCGAGCTGTGAGTTGAGGGGCTTATGTTATATGTGAAAATCTATTCGGTTCTATTATATGCAAAAGTGGCCTCGAGAGAATGAGCCCCCGAGCACGGTAAAGGCCAAGCCCTTCACCTCACTGAAGGCACCTAGCAAACCTTGCTTTGCCCATCAGAAAATGGCACAGCGAGGCCAAAAACTTGTATGCTAAAACTCTATAAAATTCTCTTCTCATATATCAATAAAAACTCTGCCATGGATGTAGGGTCCGGTACCGCCCGAATTTAGCTGAACCACATTAGAAAACACCCTGCCACCTTCTCCTTCTTCCTCTCCCTTCGTCTTCTCACACTTCAGGAAGCAGCATTGGATCCGTGAACTCATCCCCCATTGGTCGGAATCTGGGACTCTCCGTATGAACCAAATTTTGACGTCAACATTTTTTGGCATCATCTGTGGGGATCCACCAACTCTCTGAAGTCCCCATTGCAGCTTAACAATGGCGAGAGGAAGAACCACTCAGAGTTTAGCCACTCCAGCACCTTAACCAACAGGCACTCCTACTGTAGGAGCTCACCAACATTCCACTATTGCCCCTAAAACACAAGTGGCTCAAACTCCCTGCCAACCCCAACCGCACTCGAAAACACGATAAGAGAGTTAGCTGAAACTGTCAAAGCATTGGCACAGGCTCAAGCTCAGAGCACACAGAGACAAGAAGAAATCATGACACAACTCTAGTAACTTCGTAAAGAGGCTCAGAGGGAAACTCACAAAAATCATGACAGCCAACAATTGGGGGGCTCACAACTAGCAGGAAGCTCCACCCCTCAGCCTAAAATGCAGAACTAGACAATGGAGGAAATCCTCCTAAGGCTCAAGCGGCTAGAAGAATGCCCATGACCTCAAAGTAACTAACCTCACCACAAGGAACGTTCATCATTTTTTATGGAGATCGAGACGCAGCCTCTCCCTCATAAGCTCAAAGTGCCCGCGATTCCGCTATATGATAGGAATAGTGACCACCTGGACGCATTCAATATGCAGATGGACCTCCAGACAACTGATCCCCTAGTGAAATATCGTGTTTTTCTGACCACACTAGGAGGAGTATCCAGGGCATGGTTCAGACACCTCCCAGCTCACAGCATCAGTAGTTAGGAAGAATGCCAAAGGAAATTCATCGACCAGTATCGGGTGCTCAAGAGGTAGCTTGCACCTCCTTATCATCTTACGATGATCTTCCAATGCAAGAACGAACCGTTGAAAGATTATATAGCTTGATTCAAGCACGAAACCAACTCTGTGGAAAATCCTTTGGAGGAAAGCCTCCTAACAGCCATCTCGACAGGGCTTTACAAAGATAGAAAGCTGTACAGAAGCCTCTACAAGTCCCCAGCTTGAGACCTCTCTGAATTCTACAAGCAAGCAACTAAACAAATAAGATGGGAAGAAACCTTTGGAAGCAGAAAGCGGACCCCAATAGTCCTATCATGAGCAAAAAGAGGAACGACGAGAGTCATAGTCACGACCCCTCTCCTCAACTTGCAAGAAAGCAAAGCCTCAGTGACCCAGAGGTCGCTTTGAAAACTACAGCGTCCTATCGAACACACAAGATAAAATTTTTCCCGTGAAAAAGCATAACGACGACTTCGGAAGGCCCAGTCCAATAAGAGTGCCCCCCAAGTCCAGATATCTGAGCAAATTCTGAACTTATAATAATGAGGCTGGACACACCACTTCAGAGTGTTGGGCATTGAAAGATGCCATTGAATACCTCATCAGAAGAGGCCGACTATAGGATTACGTGGTAAGATCATTAGAGCAACAAGCTTAACAGGCTCAGCGAATCGCTATCCAAGAGCCTGAGTCCTCCATCAAAACTATATTCTAATCCTATAACATTTCCCCGAGACCGATGACAATGAGTTGTATCAATCATTTTATGCTGAATCAATGTAATTTACAGTCGATTGGCTAAAAACACATTGTCTAGACAAACAGTTTTCACTCCACCATTGCAAGGATTCATCCGGGGGTGAGACAGTGCGAGGCCTACCCCGTCGATACATGCAGAGCAAACCATATCCCTCACATCAGGATCAGGAGTACAAATCCCCTGACCACTGAGCAACAAGCTTGCTATGGGGCTGAGCAATGAGCTTGCTATGGGCCTGAGCAATGAGCTTGCTGTGGGGCTAAGCAACGAGCTTGCTACCTCACTAAGCAACAAGCTTACTGCCCCACTGAGTAACAGGCTTGCTGCAAAACTGAGCAACGAGCTTGCTATGGTACGGATGTGCGATCCCGCTTGGTGACAAGCTATCATCCCACCATGGCAAAACAAATCAAGGGTGAGACGGCGGGCGAGCCTACCTCAACAACATGCTCAAATCAGATATCAAGTGATAAGCCTGCCACATCATGAAGACGTCAAAACAAACTCAATACAACTTTCATGCAACATGCTCTTATCAGTCACAACTCACATGCAACCTGATTCTCACTTGCCGAAGGTGATAACACAAGATTTGACATAGTTAATTAGCCTCATACTTAGCATTGTAAGAGTTAAATTGTCATGTTTGCAGCTGAGTTTAG
>JANHAO010017891.1:0-13827 GCA_026873985.1 Saraca asoca
AAATTAAAAAATTAATTATAAGAAAAATAATTTATAATATTATTTTTAATTAATTTAAAATTAAAAATAATAATTTTTATTTTTTTAAATTAATTTTTTAAAATTAAAAATATAAATTATAAATTATTAGACGAAAGTTACTGTGTAACTTCCACCAATTTCTCCTTATTTTTTGGACGGAACGTTGGTCCCGTGGGATCCACCTTTTTTGCTATATAACTTCCTTTTCTCTCCTCAAGCCAAGCAGAAGAAGTGCCTCGGATTCTATGCAATTTGCCAAAACTTCTTTCCTTTCCACCCAACTTGCATTGAAACAAGCAGGGTGTTAGTGTCCTGCATCCAATCTTATTGTAATGCCCAAGCTACAGAATGTGGTCTGGTTGAAATTCTAAGACACGGCAACATACACAAGAATTTTGACAACAACTCTTAATATTTTGTCTTTTATTACAAGCTGTTCTACTCGATTAATATTCAGACATCACAATGAGGATTCAAAAAAACCAAGAAAAATGACATTATGAATAAAAAATAAACCAATCGTAATTTATGTTATTTTTCCCAATTTAGTCCAGTGAAAGAGAATACTGTTAGTGTCCTACAGGTGATCTATGCTAAATGGCCAAGCAACAGAACGTAACCATATACAGTGATGCAAGCAGCCGGATCATGTTTTACAGACTCAAAACTGTTAATCTCCTTCCCGTTTGCTGCAAGCAGACCTAAACCCTGATTCGTAGAGAATAAGAGAAACATGTTTTTTTTTTTTTTGCTTTTGGGGGGGTGGGGGTGTGGAGTGTAAATTGATACACATGAAACATGGAAGACTGCAGAATCAAGTGTCAAGAATATATTGTTTTTGAGTTTGATATACTTCTTTCTACTAATCAGTAAGTTTTGCTATTTTGGCAATCCCCTGCGAATAAGGGCGGAAGATTATGCAAATTTCCTTCACCTTCTGCCAAAAATAATAAAATGACTAAAACAGAATATTTGATAATATTTTAGACAAAATGAAAACATACAATTCTAACCAAGAAAAGCTAGACAGAGTAACTGATATTAACACAATTCGCTGAAGAGGGGATGACAAAATATAAGAACCCAGTCCCAATGCATTAACATATCAACAATTTTGAATCTGTATCAGAGGCTATAAAAATGTAAATTTCAAAAATAGAGATATATCGCAACAAGATATGGCTTGACAACATTGCATTCAGCCTCCTCCTTCCGAATCTATTTCAGATCTGGAACAAAGGTGCTAATTTCCATTTGTGTAGCCAAGTGAGGTTTTAAAAAGAACCGACACTCTACTAATTCTTATCTTCACAATTGTTACAAAAAAGAAATACATCATAAAGCCCAGAATCAAGTTTGTATGGAAGCAAGAATGGGAGTATCATCAACTCAAAGGATGCTCTATTCAGTTCCTTTTGGTATACTGCAGAAACTAAAACCAATTTTTGATAAGGGTAATTGATAAAGAAATCTAAGTCATCATTTTTATGAGCAGAAATCCCATTATATTTAGAAGACGAGTAATTCTCATTACAAAGAAAAACAAGACAAATAGTTTAAGGATAATTAATAAATATGTAATTTATAAAGAAGAATCCATGTAATTGAGATCAAAACTAGCAGGAAGGCAAGATTGGTTGTACTACTGTTTAATTCTCCAACTATACTCCACATTTGTGATTCCAAACTGCATATCACTAATTGAACATCGTGATAAGGCACAATGTTAATAGTAGCAGAGGGTGCAGTAAGAGATCTATACATCATTTTTCTGTAGGGAAAAATTGATTCATTAGCCAAAATTGAAAAGATATCCAGCTTTCCAATTTTATATTTTTGCCAATGAGAACCTGAAAACCCAGTAACCAATATCAGAGCCATGTAATGTAATTTGTCACTTAGACAAGGACCTTTCTTTCACAGCTCTTGGATGAATTTTTATTTTTCTATTTCCTAGGGCCAAAGGTTTAGTTGAAATCTTCAGACCTGGCAATATATTCAAGAACTCAGACAACAACTTCTAATTTTACTCTTCAAAATGTCTTCGAAGGTACTAGCAGTTAAAGCTCTAACTTAAACAAGAACAATTCTATTAAGTTAATGTTCACACATTACAAGAAACAAATGAAACTAAAAAACAAGACTATGCATCAAACAAGCACTAAGCATAAAATACTTTGTCAGTCATTTCAATCTAATGAAAAGAAAGTACAGTTAGTGTGCTACAACTCATTCCATCTGAACAGCCAAGCCACAGAATTTAACCACCTTACATCCAGCAATTTCTAAGTTTAGCCTTTAGAACCTAGCAGTCAGCAAATTTTGGGAACTCACTGCAACTAAACAGAGCAAATTATGTTAAATCTCCTTTCTTCTTCTGAACAAATTACTGGCAAGATATTACCAAATGAACAATACATTTAAAACAACTAAGTGATAACAAAAACAGAGAGCCCAATGTCATGGTTTTTGTAATGCATGCAGTTCTTTTTCCAAGAAAACCGAGACAACAGAAAAAATTGCTATAAAGGAAACAGCTTCAAAGATCAATTACTCAATTACATGAATATGAAGCAGTTACTTCATTTAAATCAATTTATCGAGAGTGGGGTGAGATGAAGCATAAGAAATTAGGAACCTTAATCAATGCATCAACATAATAACGCTCGAGAATCTGTCTTTGAGATTAAAACCACGTAAACTCCATAAATAGAAGACACCAATCAACAAGACATGTCACCTATCTCAAAGGAAAGATGCCATTCTTTCTGGCATAAGGTTGTGAATTGGACAGAGGAGGGAGTCAACGGCAAAGCACTCCTGGGTCAAATCACTGAAGAAGGAATTTGATTTTGGGTAAGCTATTTTAGTTATAGAACAGCAAGAAATTGATGAATAGAGATTAACCACTGTTGTAGAATCCACCAAATCTCATCTTAGAAATTTTAACAGAAAATAAATACATCATTGAGGGGACATCCCCATTCAGAAACTAAACTAAAAATCAACCAGAAAGACAATCTAATTCATTTTATTTTGAAATGAAATTTTTATTACATTTAAATAGACCATTCATTTTCTTCCAACAAATCATATGCTTCCATAGGAGCAAAGTCATTTTCTTGAACTCCAGGAGAGCAATTTTTTGCCCTGACAAAGTAACTTGTTACAATCTTTCTAGCACGGATAAATATGGGACGAAGCCATTGAAGAATTTCTTCAAACAACTTGATTACAGCTTCCAATGTAAGCAGAGCCCATATTATGAATGCCACAAACCCCAACACTAGGCACAAAATGATCATAATCAGTACCACAACAAGAATTCCAAATAATGGGGTGAATCTTTGGATGATGAAAAGGCATCTTGATCTCTGAGTTTTAAGCTTAAATTCTGCCATCAAACAAATACCATACATGAACAGATTAACATAAATGACTTCCATAATTTTTTCGTGTTCTTCCAATAGAGATTTCTGTTAGGATTGATATTGAAGTTGAAGATAACCTCCTAAAGTAGTCATAAGAAATATTATGATTGCATGCAGTGATGAATTGAAATTCGCTCCTAACCCAGCTGACCTGCAGTGTTGAAAAAAATAAAATAAACAATTAATTTTCAATAATATTTTTTATAAAGTACCCGATATTAAAAGGATAAAAAGTAAACACTTATTTTCCTATTTTTGTTCTTGTGATATACATTTTTTCTCAATTTCATCTCTATGAAAAAAATTTTTCAATCTTCTCTCTGAATAATATTTATTTGTCCAATTATATCTCGTAGTTAGTATGGTATGCTATTCAATCTTCTCTCCAACTAGGTTTAATAACGTCATTTTTTTCATTGATAATAAGAGAGGAAAAACAACCTATATTATACTAGGGTTTCACTCTTCTAATTAATGAAAAAGCAATGTCATTGAACCAAATTGAAAAAAGTAAATATAATCAGTTAATTTAGTTAAGTTACACAGTAACTTCATACCTTTCATGTCAATTTTTGGTTAAGAATTTATATGACACACTAATCAATAATATAGTGACACTCGATGTTATCTTGAGGAGGTTTTCCCGACTTCAATGTCTATTACATATGTACTAAGTAGGTTATTACTCTTGTTAGCAGAAAAAAAAAATGATAAAAGTCACTTCCCAAGAGACACTCTTTTTTACATTGAATAGGACAAAAATATATAAAACTCACTCCACATGAGAGGGCAGTGTCTCAAGCAAGGAAAAAACACTAAAGGCAAGTGTTAAACAAACCCTTCCCATCACATACGATATTAATTATTAGCTTTATATATATATATATGTATGTATGTATGTATATAAAGTAGGAAAGTATTAATTCTAGGGTAAAGTAAATTATATTATTATTATAAAAAATCTTTTTTATAAAAAATAGAGCATTTATTATTTTATAATTATTAATATAAAATAATATTCTTTTAAAAAATAAAAAAAATTAAAAAGAATATTTATTTTTTAAAAGCCCCGTCACCAAGCAATAAAAGCTTGGGATTGTTTGGGCAATAAGAAAGTCAATTTCAACAAGGAAACAGGCGTGCAATGAGGGGCAATTTTGGAAAAAAAGTAGAAAAGTTATAAGCTCCTGCTGTGACGCTATTAATATTAACGTCTAAAAAAATGCTAAAAAGTATAAGTTATAAGCTTCTTCAATAATTTCTTTTACCAAACAGTTAAACAAATTTATAAGTTTTAAGTTATAAGTTATAAGTTAATTTTTAACCTTGTCAAACACACTCATCAGCGCCCACTTAAAGTAAGCACCCGGAAAGTTCAGTGTACAATAAGACTTGGTCCAACAGAATGAAATTATCATCTATCTATTAAAATAATAATATTATTTTTACTCTTTTATCGATTTCTTTTTTTACAATCACGTGAATCTAAAATTTGGGGTCAACCTAATGATTATAAAGTATGATCGAGGAGATGGGAAACGATTTATTTATAATAGACATACAAAATCAGCCAAGAGTAGCAAAATATCTTGTTTTGATATAAAATTAGACAAAACTTCCAACTTTATTCATTCACAGTGCATGGAGGTTGGAGGAGGTCTTCCTAAAGTTAGGAATAGATTTTTTATTTGGCCCTGATTGATATTGACTACCCTAAACCCTCTTTATTTTTTTTAAAAAAATTAAAATGTAAATTTGAAAGAAGCATAAATTTATAATTTTTATTAAAATAATGAATCCTTATAAAAAAATTATAAACTGAAAAAAATAAAAGATTATATATTTTTATCTCTTTTAGTTTTAAAATTTGATGAATCTAAATCTAACTACTCTATATTTGAAGTTCAATAATTATGAGGATTGATAAGTAAATTTATAATACTATATTATTTATTGTATAATGTTATATACTCTTTTAGGATGGAGGGATAAGATCTCATAAATAATTTATACTAAAAAATAATTAAAAAAAACATTTTTATCCAATAAATCCCTTCATTGTTCATCATGGTTTATTGTGTTGTTATTAGCCTCTATTTTTACCACAAATGTGATGACAACCATCACTATCATTATCCCTATCAACGTGAGGGTAGTCAACTACCTCCACCTCCAATGTAGTGACACCCACCACAATCCCTAACACCAATGTGATGGCAATGACAATGATTATTGTTAATCCTTATAATTTTATTGTTAACATTCCAACGTCACAATCATCAATAATTGGTATCCAATTCTTTAAACATCATTATCATCACTGTCATTTTTCCTCCATCACTAGTATCTTACCCACCAACACTTCCTCTTTATCACTATCATCGTTTACTATTATTATTTATTAATAATATATTTCTTTCTAGTACGAATATTATCATTATTATATAAGAATAATTCTATTTAAATTAAACTTTAATATTATGTATTATTTTTTATTGTAAAATAAGAAATACATAACATACAATAATATAAAGTAAGACTATTATTATTATTATTATTATTATTATTATTATTATTATTATTATTATTATTATTATTATTATTATTATTATTATTATTGGCATTCTATTAAGTGTTGTATAAAAAGTCATAACCAGCAGTTTAAATAAGACTTGATACAAGTCACGAATAGCAACATTTCCATCTCAAATGTTGCATAAAAAATCATTGCCATCTCAAAGATTAAATAATACTTGATACAAGTCCCAAATAGCAACAATTTCATGTCAAAGTGTTGTATAAAAGTCATAATCATCTCAAAGATTAAATAATATTTGATATAAGTCACGAGTAGCAACAATTCCATCTCCAATCTCAAAGTGTTGTATGAAAAATCATAGCCATCTAATTCCACCTCAAAGATTAAATAATACTTGATATAAGTCACGAAAAGCAACAATTCCATCTCAAAGTGTAGAATAAAAAGTATAGTCATCTAATTCAATCGCAAAGTGTTGTGCAAAAAGTCACAGCGATTTCAAAGATTAAATAATACTTGATATAAGCTACGGATAGCAACAATTCCATCTCAAAGTTTTGTATAAAAAGTCATAGCCATCTTGAAGATTAAATAATGCTTGATATAAGTTACGAATAGCAACAATTCCATCTCAAAGTTTTGTATAAAAAGTCATAGCCCGCCATCTAATTCTATCTTAAAGTGTTGTATAAAAAGTCATAACCATCTAATTCCATCTCAAAGATTAAATAATACTTTATGTAAGTCACAAATAGCAACAATTCCATCTCAAAGTGTAGTATAAAAAGTTATAACCATCTAATTCCATCTCAAAGTGTTGTATAAAAAGTAATCATAGCCATTTCAATAAAGTGTGAACGAGGATACGGGACAAGATTTATTTATAATAAATGATCTATTTTGATACAAAATCAGTCAAGAATAGCAAAATAACTTATTTTGACATAAGATTAGACAAAACTTCCAACTTTATTCATTGATAGTGCATGAAGGTTGGAAGACGTGATACCCCGAATTTTCGACAAAATTGATTTCGATAATGAAATGGTTTTTCAGAAAATTTAAAAAGGTGAATTTGAACATTTTGGAAATTTCAAAACTATAAATTCTAAGATATAAAATATTCAGATATAATAGAAATAAATTATATAAATTTTACAAATCTTAAAAAAATTGAAATTTTCATTTCGAAAGCTTATAGAATAAAATTCATGTTTTTGAGGATTTAACTTTCAGAAAATTTCAGAGAAATTGAAATTAGGGCTACTGGTGCCCAATAAATGCAAAATTATAGTCTTTATAAAGATAATTAATTTAACTAATTTATATCAAAATTTCAAAGTCGTTAACGATCATAATATGTTTAATTTGGACTCAAAATTAAATAAATTAGCAAAGTCATTAAAGGATGAGTTAGGAGACTTATTAAAGAAGAAGTCAAAAAGCAAAAGTTGACTTATATTTTTCATTTTTTCCCTCCAAAGCTGGATCAATTTTTTTTTCCTTTCTTTTGCCACTTTCTGTTGCATTTCATGCAACATTTTCTAAGCTCAACTTATGAAGCAAGTTTCGTCTCACTACACACACACTCTCTCTCTCTCTCTTCAAGCAAGCATTTCATTCCTTTATGGTAATTTTTGATATTTTTGTTATTAATTCTTCTCAACTTCTTATTCAAATTGATATCAAAATCTTGTTGATTCATCAAATATAACTTGAGTTATGAGTTTTTGAATTCAAAAGTTACCATTCATTTTTACTATTCACCTCATTAACTTATATGAATTTCTGGTGTTTTTTGTGCTCAAATCTTCTATTTTTATCTTGTTTCTATGAAATGAAATCATAATCTAATAGTATTCGACCACTTGATAAAAGAAAACTTTTGAAAATCTAAGAATCTAACATGCCCTTCTTTATTGTTCATAAAGAGTATTGAAGACCTTTATTGGATCCTTTTTTCCTCCTTATTCTTAGTCACTTATGTAAATAATTCTTACCTTTCTTGTGAATTATAAAATAACTAATTGATTACAAGCCATTGAATTGTTATTTATGTTGAATAAAATGGGTATTATATGGTCTTATGTCATAGATTGAGTTTGATTAGAGTTACTGATATAAATATACTTTTATGAATGGAAAAGCTTGGCTTTATGCTTAGTTCCTTCGTAATTAAAGGTTGGTTGAGATAGCTCATGAAGCATGGTTAAGAAATTGAGAGTTGTCCTTATAGGAATGTGTACTTTCACTATAAACTTATATGAATCTAAACTTACGATTAGAATTATGAGCATGATCGCGAACCCAAAAACTAGAAATTTAAGCAAGAGTTAAATGCAAAGGCTTTGATTCAAACTAAGCCAATTTAGTTCAAAATACAAGTCCGCTCACCCGAAATTGCAAATATTTAGAAAGTCCAAGACTACATGTGATCCAAATCACGATCAGGATCAAAAACAAAGTTAGGAAAGGTTGATTTGAATCGTGCAAAGTGAGTTTAATTTTTGATTTGAATTACAATGGCCTAAATGCATACTTTATTTTTGTGATCATGATCATGAAATAAGTGTAAAGAAAGGTAATTCGAATCGTGAGCCTTGGAGGTAAAATATATGCTAAAATATTTTTGAAAAAAAAAATTATAAGATAATGATTTGTTGCCTATAATTTCTTCTCTGTAGTTGTATGGATTGTCTGATTGGGTTTTGGAGATGATTAAATGATTGGATCATTGATTAACTAAGTATTAGCATTGTTTGAATATGTTAGAAATCGAGTAATTAAATTTGTAAATTTAAATGATATGGATCCTCGGATTGATAGAATAATTATTGAATCCTTATATATTGATGCTATGACAACAATCTTGATGATTATCATGACAATGTGACAAAAAAATGTAATTGTGAATGAATGTGAACTCTGTGATATAGCTGATATAAGAAATGATACAGGTTGAAAGCTTGAGAATTCCCCATGAGACATAGGATAATGATTAATAATGATGAGATGTGATTGCTGTGATGAAAGGGTGAATATGAATTGGATATTGGATTTGCATGTTCTATTATGTAGCTTGAAAATAAGGCTGAACCCTGGAGGAATAAAGCTAGCAATTGTACAGGTTACAGATGAAATGAAGTAACAAGGAAATTCTTGATTTTATTTATTTATTTTACTTACTTATCTAAATTGTTATTCTATGAGATGCCAAAATGATATGATCCAGTAATATGATAAAACAATATGAAAAATGTGAGGTTTGATGATGACTACATGAGGCCGTAGGAAAATCTTGGTTCTTTATAAGGGGTTAATGATAATATTGTGTAATGCTATTCAAATGTTTGTTTCTATGACCTCATGACTTGGCTATTAATTCTAGTATGAAATATAAATACATTTGTTATGATGTGTATGCATTTGTTATTATTAGCAAATTCATAAGTTAGGTAAGGATTTATCTCATTGAGCCCTAAACTCACTCTTCTTTAGACCATTTTTCAGATCATCAAAATATTGTTGCTATTTCCCCATCAAAAAGTAAATATGAATGCTAATCTCATTGAAGTAATAGTTGAAATGTTCACAACCAATGCAACAAATCCCTTAGGAGCTTATGAAGTTAGGATTCATTATGTTATCATGCTGACCTAGTAGAATGTAAGGTCCTGCATGAAATGGAGATTATACACTTAGAACCCCCCAATGTTTTATTAATGATGGCCATGGAATTTTCCCATAAGGGCTTAGTTAGTTTAACCTATACTTTTGGTTCTATGATAAGTTATAAGTTAATATAACTTTTTGATTTACTTTGCCCTTAAGTGGACATTTAGGATAGTGTAGAGGGATGACTTTTGGTTCTTAGATCATATTTTTTTTTGAAAAACTTGATATAAAACCATTAACAATGATACTTCCAATGACATGTGCCTTATTTGGGCAATGTCTTTGTAAATTATAAAAAATTATGTTTATATCTCAATGTGTTTTCTTTTTTTCTTTAATTAGATATGATTAGAAAATATTGATGCAAGTATGAACAAGAATGGATAATAAAAACATTGATGCAAGTATGAATAGGAATGGATAATAAAAATAAGTTAGAGGATAATAATATTAATCAGGGATTGATATTTATATCAGTCATGGTTAGGGAATTGGATTGTGATAGAAGAGGCCTTCCTAAGTTGGGAATAGATTTTTTTTTTGGCTCTGATTGATATTGACTACTTTAAACCCTCTTGGTTTCTTTTAAAAAAAAATTAAAGATGTAAATTTGAAAGAAGCATAAATTTATAATTTGTTTTGTTAAAATAATAAATCCTTTTAAAAAAATTATAAACTAAAAAAATAAATGATTATATATTTTTTTCTCTTTTAGAGTCAAAATTTGATTTATCCAAATCTAGTTACTCTATATTTGAAGTTCAATAATTATTTAGGGTCAAGGATTGATAAGTAAATTTACAATACTATATTATTTATTATATAACATTATATACTTTGATAGGGTGGAGGGATAAGATCTCATAAATAATTTATATTAAAAAATAATAAAAAATATTTTTACTCAACCAATTTCTTCATTGTTTACTATCATTTATTGTATTGTCGTTGACCTCTATCATCACCACGAATGTGATGACAGCCATCACTATTATTACCACCACCAATGTGGTGATACCCTACCATTATCACTTGCAATATAGTGGTGGCCATCGCTGCCACTAATATTAATGTGGTGGTGATGGCATTGATTATTGTTGATCCTTGTAATCCCATAGTTAGCATCCAAACATTATAATTATCAATCATTGTTATTCAATTCATCAAACATTATTATCACCATTACCATTTTTCCTCCACCACTATCATTTTACCCACCAATACTTCATTTTCATCACTATCATCACTTTATATTATCATTTGTCATTAATATACTTCCTTCCAAAGCCAATATTATCATTATTATATAAGGATAATTCTATTTAAATTAAACTTTTATATTATATATTGTCTTCTATCTTAAAATAAGAAATATTAATATACAATAATATAAAATAAGACTTATTTTATATCTACGTATGTATGTACGTACATATGTATGTATGTAAGACATTTTATTAAGTGTTGTATAAAAAGTCATAACCATCTTAAAGTTTAAATAAGACTTGATACAAGTCATGAATAGCAGCAATTCCATCTCAAAGTCTTGCATAAAAAGTCATAGCCATCTCAAAGATTAAATAATACTTGATATAACTCTCGAATAACAACAATTCCACCTCAAAGTGTTGTGTAAAGAGTCATAACCATCTCAAAGATTAAATAAAACTTAATGTAAGTCACGAATAGCAACAATTCCATCTCAAAGTGGTGTATAAAAAGTCATTGCCATCTAATTCCATCTCAAAGATTAAATAATATTTGATATAAGTCACGAATTGCAGTAACTCCATCTCAAAGTGTAGTATAAAAAGTATAGTCCTCTAATTCAATCTCAAAGTGTTGTATAAAATGTCATAGCCATCTCAAAGATTAAATAATACTTGATATAAGTTACGAATAGCAACAATTCCATCTCAAAGTTTTGTATAAAAAAGTCATAATCATCTAATTCCATCTCAAAGATTAAATAATACTTTATGTAAGTCATGAATAGCAACAATTCCATCTCAAAGTGTAGTATAAAAAGTCATAACCATCTATTTCCATCTCAAAGTGTTGTATAAAAAGTAACAGCCATTTTAATAAAGTGTGAACGAGGAGACGGGAAAAAAAATTATTTATAATAGATGATCCATTTTGATACAAAATCAGTCAAGAATAGCAAAATAACTTATTTTGATATAAAATTAGACAAAACTTCCAACATTATTCATTGACACTGCATGGAGGTTGGAGGAGGTCTTCCTAGGTTGGGAATATATTTTTTTTAAAAAAAAAATTAAAGATGTAAATTTGAAACAACCATAAATTTCTAATTTTTTAATTAAAATAATGAATCTTTATAAAAAATTATAAATTTAAAAAATAAAAGGTTATATATTTGTTATCTCTTTTAGATTTAAAATTTGATGGATCCAAAACTTGTCGCTTTATATTTGAAGTTCAGTAATTATTTAGGGTCTAGAATTGATGAGTAAATCTATAATAATATAGCAAATTTATAATACTATATTATCTGTTGTATAATGTTATACTCTTTAAGCAGGAGGATAAGATCCATAAATAAATTTTTATTAAAAATAATAAATAATTTTATCTAACAAATTCTTTTATTGTTTATTATAATTCATTATGCCATCATTGACAAATATCACCACCAGGAACGTGATAACAATTATCAATATCTTCACCACCATCAATGTGGTGGCAGCCTATCACCACCACCTTTAATGTGGTGACACCCTCCATTGCCTCCAACACCAATGTGATGGCATGGTGGCAATATGACAATGATCATTGATGATTCTTGTAATCCTATCACTCTTAGCATCCCATCATTATAATTATTAATCATTGTTATCATTATCTAATTCGCTAAATATTATTACAATCATCACTATCTTTCTTGCACTGCTATCATTTCATCCACTAATATTACCTTTTCATCATTATCACTATCTATTATTATAATTTATTATTAATATATTTTTTTCCAAGATTTATTATCATTATTATATAAGAATAATTTTATTTAAATTAAATTTTAATATTATATATTATCTTTTATTATAAAATAAGAAATATATAACATATAATTGTAACATTTGATTCAGCCAACAAAGGAAAATTTCAAAAAATTTTCTCAGTAAAGAACACCAAGAGGCCGAACCAAAACCCCCAGATCTGTTGGGTTGAGGTTTCAATGTATTACATACATTAAATATAAAATAAGAGTAAGTTAAACTAACATTTAATCCAGCTCCTTGCATAAGGGAAACATTTGATCTCTCCGGTCACCTCAGGAGTCCAAGCGTCCTCCCTCTACCGGTATCCACGCCAGAGAAGAACCCATGACCACCTCAGCTTCTCTTCTTGTGCTAGCAAGACTTTGGAAGCTGAAAGGACCACAAGGAAGCCGAACCGTCACCAGATGCCGCCGGCAACTCTTCCCTCGCCGTTCAGTCAAACCGAAACCCAGGAGAACACTTCTCCACCTTTGGCTGAACTCTTCAGCCAAAGCTCAAGGGAAGAGAGGAGAGAAATCATCGGAACCAGTTTCCGGCCAGATTCATCGTCGGACGCCACCGACTGCCGTGTGAAGCTCCTCTCTCTCGGCGACCCTTCGTTTTCTCCCGCGGGCGTGCGCGGAATGAGGCCGAACCTTTCAGCTTCCCTTAGAAGAAGAAGAGACGCCCGAAACAGCGTCATTTTTTGCCAAACCACTTTGGCCCAAAACGACATCGTTTCAATAAGGGCCAATAGGAAACTTTTTCAGTTTTTTCAATTTAGCCCCTGGAGTTTCATAAACTCCAATTTCGGCCCATGCAATTCCAATGAATTGCGATTTAGTCCCTGAACATCAAATATGTTCAAACATTGGTCATTTCATTCCCCGCTATACTTGTGACCTAATAGGCCCCCGAAATATTAACAAAAGTCCAAAATACCCTTCAAACCCTTTGAAGGCATATGAAATTAAACTCATTAATTTCCTGATCAATTTCTCCAAATTAATCAACTGGACTTTAAACTATGAGCAGACTCTAGCAAGTCATCATAGCTACCCAATTTTCGGCAGGGGTCTTCACAGTGACAAGCCTGTCTATGCATGATCTTGGTGTACATCTCTATGCCACACCGTGCATGATACAATCCCTT
>JANHAO010017892.1:0-13819 GCA_026873985.1 Saraca asoca
TTGGATATTGGTTTCTGGTTTGATTCACACAAAAGACAGGAGAAGTTGTGTGGGATTGATTTTATTGTTTCCGCTGTGCCTGCTTGTTTCTTCCCAACATTATGAAGCCAGATCTACATAAGTGGGATAATATTGAAGTGCTCAATCTCTATGATATGCAGACTGCACATAAAATTCTTCAAACCCCTATATCTTTTCTAGGGCCAAAGACTAGATGGTTTGAATAGGGTCAACCTCAAGTTCCTACACTATCAAACAGGGCTATCAATTGCTTTTGAATTCCACTCTAGTTCAGCAGAATAATACATTTCCATGGGAACAACTTTGGAAACTTTTGTTGCCTCCTAGAGTGTCAATATTCCTATGGAAATTGGCTCATCATAGATTGCCTATGGTAAAATTCCTTACTAACAAGAATATCCAAGTACCTCTGCTATGTCAGTTCTACCACCAAGCTAAAGAGGATGAGGAGTATCTTTTTCTAAACTACGATTTGCAAGGGCAATTTGGTTTAGAACTTTATTGTCAATCTGTAGTCATCTCATATAGCCTCAACAAGTTACAGAATGGTTAGCTATATGTCTTAGACAAGGACAACAACATCCTTATGCTAGCACAGATCTTACTTGCCCTATGACCCTTATCTTATATGTTATTTGGTATATAAGAAATCAAATCAGGTTTCAGAATCACCAACCAAATCCTCCCTTTACATTGTCCTTAATTCACAGATAGTCAAAGAAGTACATACTTCAGCAGAATCGATTGCTACAACACATGTCCATTCCTGTTGCCCAGGGACTAGTTTCTTACTTGACCAAATTCATCTCTCTTTTTCCATTAACAAAGTAAGGAATCATCATATATATTTTTGGGATACACATCTTCTGGTCTGCAGAAATCAAGGCATTATTTTTCGGGGTTTGCATTGTCAAAACAAAGAGCACATGGACAAAAAGGTTGCCATGTTGTTAGCTATAAGGCAACTTCTGCAAAATAGCATATGGCACTCATGTAAGTGTTTTAACATGTTACAAAAACCTCAGACTCCACCTTACCGAACCCAAATTATAGCCAGAGATATCTGCTCCTTCATCCAACAATATCAAGCTACAATTCAAGTCAATTCTATGCCTGCTCATTATCAAAGGCTACTCTCTAGCAACCTCAGACTCTACAGCATAGGCCTCACAGCTTCGAAAGAATGGCTGATCCTTCGACTTTAACATACTTCATCTTATTTACTCTATTCTTATGTGTATTGTTATAGTTGCAGGTTTTAGGATTTTGCTACTTTTTTGTTTGTTTAGATTCGGTCTCTCTTCTGTTTGTGCTATTGTGTGAGTCACGGAAAAAAAATTTAACATGAAGTGTATGACTGAAAAGCATGAATTCTTAGTGATTGTATGTGTTATTGTGAGAGTAAAGGAATCTGGAAAGAATTACTTTATAAAAAAATTGCCTTTTTTTTTTCTTATCTTTCCATAAAACAAATTTCTTTGAATCAAGAAATGGGTTGATTACTTTCTTGAACAAGGTCCTTTGCTCTCAAGGTGTAGGGCGGGCCAATATTTTGAGAGCTCATAATCCAATTAAGGACAATTTAATTAGATTGTTACGAAGTTTTTTGACCTCCACTTTCATGTTTATCGTGCTTGTTTTCCATTCAACCCCTTCTTTGTGTTGCCCTAAAATTCATACTTTTAAGATGCACAAAATAAGGAAGGTGGAAAAAAAAATGACCAAAATTTTAGCCTTGTGATTGCTTAACTTATTGGTGCGGAGACAAATGATTCTGGAGATTGTCCCTCTGAAAAAAATTTCACCTACTACCATGAGATAACCCATTAGAAGTGTGCATCCCCTTAACACCACACGCTGAAGAGGGTAATGTAATAAACGTGAATGCATGCAAACTCATTTCTGTCTATATATATATATACGAGTCCCCCACTCAACACAATCTCTAGCTATCTCAAGTTGCTCAATTTTGTAGTGTATTACTTAACTGGCAAAGACAAAATGGAAAATCTCTTTCATGGCCACACAAAGTCCTTAGTGAAGGTTCCAACCATAAAGTTCACCAAACTCTTCATCAATGGAGAGTTCGTTGACTCCATTTCAGGTTCTTGGTCTCTCTTCCACCGCTTATTCTATTCATTTTTTCACAGCTAGCTCAATGCATGTTTTCCTTATTATAGCTAACTAGCAAAATTTAGTAGATAAACTATTTTTCTTGAGATAATGCAGGAAAAACGTTTGAGAGTAGAGATCCAAGAACGGGAGACGTGATAACAAAAATAGCAGAAGGGACTAAAGAAGATGTTGATATAGCTGTTAAGGCCGCACGTGCTGCTTTTGATTCTGGTCCATGGCCACGCATGACTGGCGCTGTGCGTTTGCTTCTTCACCTTTTCCATTTTTCTTTGAACCTTCTTTCATAATATTTAGCACCTCTGAATTCCAGAATGTATAATTAAAAGTTTATTATAAAGAGAACTTCTCACAGAACGTAAATTGAATCTATACACTTCTATACATTTTTGTCAATGAAACAGTTATTTCATCAACAATCATCAAAACCCGCTCACTTGTTATTTTTTTTTCAAGCAAATTAAAATCAAACTTTCCACCTTTTTTTGTAAAAGTGACAAACGAACTATGTCAAAATTACTTGTAAAAAGATTAAACAATATTACATAACCAATGATAATGCTTGTGTTTAGTTCACAGCTAATATAACAACATGAGCACAAGTTAGTATAAAATTAATAATAGTAATTGCTTCATACATTCTTATAAACCTTGAGAATCTAAGATTAAAAGACCAAATGCCCCCCTTGCTTGTAGTCCTGTTCGTTTAATATTATAGTTTATCATGAAATGTTGTGTTAAGCAGGAGAGAGGAAGGATTATGATGAAATGGGCAGACTTAATTGATGAGAACGTGGAAGAAATAGCAGCATTAGACACCATTGATGGGGGTAAGCTATACAGTTGGAATAAGGCAGTGGACATTCCTCATGTAGCCAATCTTCTGCGTTACTACGCTGGTGCTGCTGATAAAATTCATGGGCAAGTATTGAAAACATCCCGGAATCTCCATGCTTATACACTTATGGAACCCATTGGCGTCGTGGGACACATTATCCCCTGGAATTTCCCAAGCACCATGTTCTTTGCCAAAGTCAGCCCTTCCTTGGCTGCTGGCTGCACTATGATCCTCAAGCCTGCTGAGCAAACTCCTCTCTCTGCCCTATTTTATGCCCATCTTGCCAAGCTGGTATGCTTTGAGAAATGGAGTACTGCAAAACTACAAAGATGTCATAATCTGACTCAATCTGATTCTATTTATTTTCTTGTTTTGCCTTTTGAAGGCTGGAATCCCAAATGGGGTGCTAAATGTGGTGCCAGGGTTTGGCACATCAACTGGTGCTGCAATAAGCTCACATATGGATATTGACACGGTAATTTGTTGCATGTCAAAACATTTGAGAGTTCAATATCATGGAGTTTAAGAGTGCTCTGCATTTGTATTAAAAATGCCTTGATTGCATATTTATATATAGGTGAGTTTTACTGGTTCCACAGAGACGGGTCGTGCAATCATGGAGGCCGCAGCTAGAAGTAATTTGAAACCAATTTCACTTGAATTAGGAGGCAAGTCACCCTTGTTAATTTTTGATGATGCCGATGTGGATAAAGCTGCTGATCTTGCACTCTTTGGTATACTACTTAACAAGGTAAAGGTTGCCTTTTATATAGGAAATTGTTTTATTTTCAAAGAAGAAAAATTGTATTATTGATTAATATTCTTACTGTAATTTCAGGGAGAAATCTGTGTTGCAAGTTCACGAGTGTTTGTTCAGGAAGGCATTTATGATGAATTCGAGAAGAAGTTAGTAAAGAAAGCTAAAAAATGGATCGTTGGTGACCCTTTTGATCCTAGAGTTCAGCAAGGACCTCAGGTAAGCAAAGTTTAAAACCAAGAGACAACTATCATCACACTAGTGTAGACTATATGATATATAAGAAAAAGGCAAGCAATATTCTCACCTGTTTGCTTACAATTATCTGTCTGTTGCAGGTTGACAAGAAGCAATTTGATAAAATTCTTTCCTATATCGAGTATGGAAAGAGAGAAGGCGCCACCTTGTTGACTGGAGGTAGGCCAGTGGGTAACCAGGGATTCTACATTGAACCTACAATTTTCACCAATGTTAAGGTGGATTTCAACTTCATAAAGAGACTGAAACTAGATGTCTTTTAGTTTATTGAGATGAGATAATTAACCTTAAATTGTTTAATTGTTTGTTATAAATTCTCTACAATATGTATAGGAGGACATGCTTATAGCAGAAGATGAAATATTTGGGCCTGTAATGACACTATTTAAGTTTAAGTAAGTCCATTTTATATGCTTCATTTTAAGTCTTAGTACCGATATTTTTCCAGTGATTATGTACATAATAATTGTTGAATTAAGTTGATATACGAAACACCAGGACCATTGAAGAAGCTATTAGGAGTGCCAACAATACCAGATACGGCTTAGCAGCAGGGATTGTGACAAGGAACTTGGATATAGCCAACAGAGTCTCAAGGTCCATCAGGGCAGGCATCATTTGGATCAACTGCTATTTTGGCTTTGACAATGACTGCCCTTACGGAGGGTATAAGATGAGCGGATTTGGAAGAGATTACGGATTGGATGCCCTACACAAGTATCTTCAAGTTAAATCTGTTGCAACTCCCATATACAATTCTCCCTGGCTTTGAATCTGTCTTATCCTTCTTTCCAAATTACACTGAGCAATAAGGCAGGTTTCTTCTGATGTTGTTAAGTATAGTAAACATACATCAATTAGATCAATAAAAAGGGCTAATTTTTTCTTGAGACGCCAGTATAAGTTAGCTATTTCATTAACAGAATTATTCTCCTTAGTTCGAGACCCATCAAATTCAACCAAAAAAATGAATGCAATTACAAAAATTAACTTCTAGCATTATATTTACACATACATTTATATGTAGAGAAGAGACAGAAGTTGAGGGACAGAGATCAAGAGAACAACAGACATAACGAGAGACATACATGATACATCCTACATATTCAGACACAAATTTCCTTTCTTTTTTGTTATACTTAATCTTTCTTTACAATGACCCTAGACGGATTGGCAAAGCGAACAGAGAAAGATCGGGAGAGGTTGTCAGGCTCTTCCAATGCAATGCCTTCATCAAAATTCTTAAAGTAACTGTATTGATCATAAGGTAGATGATGCAGTGCAGATGATGAAGAGTCAAACAGCTTCTTCTTCTCTTTCTTGAACTTCATCCACAGCATTTTCCACCTTAACTTGCCTGTTCCACAAACTGATACAGAGTTTGCATCAGAACAATGTCCCAGTTGGATTTTTTCCCTGCCTAAATTGAACCAGTTTGTGATGTCCATTGCTGCACTTGAACGTTCAGGTAACAGAGGGAGGATGTAAATAACATGCAAATAAAGTGTGAACTTATGAATTCAAAGCACATGGTACTAGTCCTATTGGGTTTGAAGTAAGTGTGAAGTGGCTGATCTGATCTCTCCTAGGACCGTAGGACTTCTTTATCTTTTTGGGGCTTCAGAGAATGGTCTTATTCTCACTCGCCAAAGTAAAGGAAAAGGCTATCAGCTAACCAAAAACAAATAAAATCCATTGTCGATTTAAATACACCACCCTCTGCCTATCCGGATTGGGTGGATCACAATCTATATTCTAACACAAGCACGTGACAGACCGCAGATCACTGGTTCAATGCCATGTGGGACTTCTTTTTGAGTGACATTGCCACGTGGAATGAGACGTCAGTAATTTAATTTCTTTTGTCGATGGTGTGACAAACCAATGCCGTGCCTTGGGACATGTAACATAAAATGAACTTGCAACTCCACTATCATCAATGGCCATGTAAATGGTCATGTGGTAGCCATTTACACTCCAAAGCTAAAGCTTCGTGATATTAAGATGGCCATGTAAATGACCATGTGGTAGGCATTTACATTCCAAAGCTAAAGCTCCGTGATATTAACATGTTAGAATTTCATAATTTAATTAATTATATGTTATATGATTAAATAAATATTATATTGAGTCAATTATAAGTGATTAGACTATTACGCTTATAATGACACCTAAATTATTAGTAGACTTTAATAGTATAAATCTTGTAATTGCACTTATGATGATGGATCAGTAGGCTCAATAGGGTTTTTAACAAAGCAAATCCCTACTAATGAATATAATTTATACATATTTTATATACATTTATACTAAATTTTTTGTCATGTTTATATACTTAATTAGATACTTGAGATTGATTTGTGGTTTGCTAAATTTTCATACTTAATTGAATTTATTTGATAAATTTATATTATTTCAGACTACTTCAGGTTTTTAGACACATATTGAGATTTAGACGTCGATTTTGACTGATTCCTATGTCCTTAAAAAGTCAAGAGAAAGAGTTAAAAATATTATGAGAGCCCAAGGCCCAGTTCAATTGTTTTGGAGGTCAAATGAACCTAGAAACTGAAATATAGCGCAATGTTGTGACCTAGACCTAGTTTCAATTTTTTCATCATAAGTGGAGCTTCACCCATCATTTCAGTGCAAATTTAAACCTATAAGATAGCTAAGATCCAATCTTATAACTTTTATGAAGGGTTTGAGGGCAACCTACACAACTTTGAATTAATTACATGACTTTGAACTTAAGTGTTTAAATTTGTTATGGGTTGGATTGCTCTAAAAAATTGTCACAATTTTTAGGCTATAACTTAAGCTAAGAATTGAGTTTTTATGAAAGGTCAAGGCCATTGGAAAGTTAAGTAATGGACTTACATTTCATATGAAGAGTGTCATATCCAAATAGGCCTCCTTCCAACCTAATCAGTAGTCCAACTAAGAGGCAGTGCATTAAGCCTATAAATAGTTAGTTGAGCCTCTATTATAATATCTTTTACATTCATTTTCTTTATTATCTTTAAGTTGGAGAAGGAGAGGAGCTTTGCTAGAGCAAGACTTCAGACCCAAATTAAGTTTACTCTTTCTTTTAATTTCTGCATTTTATTTTCCATTAACGTGTAATTAAACTCTCATCTCAATCTAAGGCAATTTCTGCATCAATTCTTTCTTAATTGTGAGATTTGTTTTTAATTTCAATTTATTCCTATTTTGATTCTCTTAATTCCTTGATTTTTACTGCACACAATCACTTTTGATGATTAGTTAATAGGATCTATTAATTAATATTCATTGCAATTTAATGCTAGCTAAATTTTCATAGCAACTTATGGTTGTTTATAGCTGTTTGGCTGAAGTAACAATAAGGGGTTGATTTGCTGTTAGGGTAAGTCAATTTTCCTCAAGAATTAAGGGTAGTTAGTTAGGTTACTGCTAGGATAATTCAATTAATTAGACCTAGCCTTTTTGGAACTTAAAGCTATTGGTAAATTGGTTGAAGTGTTGGGCCTCAACTCATTTAGCAATAAGAGCTAATTAGGAGCTGGGTTTGGTTGGCTAGTTTAAGGGAAAATTAACATGGATTAATTAAGTGTTGGGCTTAATCAATATCTTACCTTGGCAGTTAAAATGGAAATTAAACAAAAGAATCAATGATCAGTTAATGAATTGGTTGCAAGAGCCTCTTAGATTGAGCCTTCCTATATTTGAATTCACTTCATTTTTGAGTCTATTTTGCTTTGCATGCAACCTATTTGATTCAATTCTTATTTGTAATTCGATAGCAATTCCCGCATTTCATACTGTAGCACACATAAAATAGATCACCAGTCTCTATGGACATGACTTGGACTCATCTTAGCTGCTGGCTTAGGTAGTTTAGTACTATTTTTGACCAGTCTCAACAGCCATCAAATTTTTTATTGTTGTTAGGGATTGGTTGATTTATTTTTGTGTGTTCTCAGTCATATATAGTATTAGGATATCAGTAATAATAATAGGCTTTAATTTTGGTCTTTTCCCCCCATTTTTGCCTATTACCCTAGTTTTTTGATTTTTTCGACAGAGTCAGGTGGCAAAATTTTATATGGAATTAGAAGCTCAAATTTGGTAGGTCACCATTTTTGGGCCTTCTAAGAAAAAATCATAGCTTTGCTTTAAGTCTCCACCTATTTTTGTCAAATTCTATCATCTTTTATATTTTTCAATTTTTTAATATTTTTTAATTATTTTCCTATTTTTTCTATTTCAATTCTTGTGGATTTTGATTACTTGCCAAGTTTTTTTATGCATGAATTGATTCTTCAATATTTCTGAGCTAATATATGATTCAAAGATTAAAAGGAAGGAATTGAGAAGAAAGAGCAAGCACCAATCTAGCCTAATTAATATTAGCTTCAATACCTTCCTCTCCAAGTTCAGGTACTAAAGGAGATTTGTTTTCTTCAAGTTCTTTACCATATTCTAGCATCACCAACATGGCATTTCATTAAAGAACTTTGAAGGAGTTAGCTATTACAAACCTAAAACAGTAATCCTTGTGTATCAACTACCCTGAAATTATGGCTACATTTGAACTGAAGTTTGGTCTAATCCACTTATTGCCTACATTTCATGGACTGGCTGGGGGAGATCCTCATAAATACTTAAAAGAGTTTCATGTGGTCTACTTAACCATGAAGCCCTATGGAATTTCAGAAAAGCAGATCAAGTTAAGAGCTTTTCCCTTTTCTCTAGCTAATTCAATAAAGGATTGGCATTACTACCTTCCTCCTAGTTCTATCAGCACATGGCATAAGATGACTAGACTTTTCCTTGAGAGATACTTCCCTACTTCTAGAGCTACCAACATCAGAAAAGAGATTTTTAGCATCAGGTAATAATATAAAGAAACCTTATATGAGTACTGGGAGAAATTCAAGAGTACTGCTCCTATCACCAAATTAGTGATAGGCTCATCTTCCAATATTTCTATGAAGGCTTTCTCCCTATAGACAGAAGTATGATTGATACAACTAGTGGAGAAGCCCTAGTGGACAAGACCTCTAATTCTGTAAGGATGCTGATATCCAACATGGTTACAAATTCACAGCAATTTAGCAGCATACCAAACTATACCATGAAGAGGGTGAATGAGGTGCATGCATCCAAACTAGAGAAGCAAATGATAGACCTCACCCACATGGTCTAGCAGCTTATGAGACAAAAATAAGAGGCACAATTGTGTGGCATCTGCTCAGCCCTTAGTCACAGTATTGAGACATGTCTTATCTTCTTCTAAGAGGCTGATCCTTTCCGGTAGGTCTAGGCTATGGGAAAATTTCTAGAAAATAATAGAAGATTCCCAAACCAGACCCAACAGGCATACAACATATATAACCTTGGTTGGAAAAATCACCCTAACCTGAAATATGGTGATCAAGCTGCTATCAATAACCTTCATATCAAATGCAGCAACCAAGCCAGAATTGACCCACACAATAGCAAGACTAGGACTTTATTTCAAATTAAGCTTTAGCAGACTTGATGAAAAACATGGCTTAACAAAACTTGCAATTCCAACAAAAAAAATGAAAAGAGAAATTTAATAGATAAAGCATGATATTGGCACCCTCAACACCATAATACAGATAGTAGAAACCAAGATAACTAACTTGGAAAATTAAGCTACAAACAGACTGTTCTCCTAAACAATAATGAATCCCAGGGAAATTGTTTGTGTCATACTATTACAGAGTGGCAAGGAAGTAGAGACTAGAGACAAACAACTAGTTTCAAACTAAAAAGAGGTAGAGATTTCTAAACCAACAAACAGCTCTCAACTAATCTATCTCCCTTATTTCCCAAGTAGACTGACAAAGCATAAAAAGGAAGACTAAGATAAAGGCATCTTAAAGACTTTCAAGAGGGTAGAAGTGAACATGCCCTTGCTAGATATGGTCAACTAGATCCCAAGATATGCCAAGTTCCTTAAAAAGCTATGTACTACCAGAAGAAAACTAAGAGGTAATGAAAAAATTAGCATAGGGAAAACTATTCCTCCTATCATTTAGAGAAAAATATCCCAGAAGTGTAAGGATCTAGGTACGTTTACCATTCCTTGTGTCATTAGTGAGACTAGATTTAAACATGCCATGCTAGATTTAGGAACATCCATTAATGTCATGCCTTTTTCCATTTATGCATATTGGAATTTAGGACCGTTAAAAGAAATCAGTGTCATAATTCAACTAGCAAATAGGTTTAATGCTTATCCTAAGGAAGTTATTGAGGATGTTTTGGTTAGGGTGAATGGTTTCATTTTTCCAATAGATTTTTACATTCTACATATGGCTAATAATCCCTTAACCAAAAACTTATCTCCCATCATTTTAGGAAGGCCTTTTCTAAAAATTGCAAGAATGAAAATAGAAATGTATGTTGGCACATTAACCATGGAATTTGATGGTGACATTATGAAATTTAACATCTTTGATTCAATGAAATACCTTATTGTTGATGACGATTGTTCCTTATTTTCACTTGATGTGTTTGATCTCTTAGTGTAGGATGTATTTAACTTCAATAACCTTGCTGAATTAGAGATGGAAATTATAGAAATGGTAGAAGTTGTAAAAGTTACAGATGAGACTAAGATTGCCAGAGTTCCAGACTTTTTATCCTCCCTTAACCAAGTTGCTGCCTTCAATGGTCCAAGCACCAGTTTAGAACTAAAACCATTACTAGACCACCTAAAGTAGGCATAGTTAGGAGAGGGAGTAGACCTTCTAGTCATAATAGCTAAGAACCTAACTACAGAATAAGAGGCAAAATTTATTAGAGTGCTCAAAGACCATAAGTCAACAACGAGATCGACCATAGTAGACATCAATGGTATTATTCCTTCCATATGCATGCACATAATTTTGCTAAAAAAGGGTTTTAAACTAACCAGAAAGCCTCAAAGAAGATTAAACCCCTTATGATAGATGTAGTAAAAAAGAAGATCCTTTTACCTAATTTTAGATAGCAAATGGGTTAGCCCTGTTTAAATAGTGCCAAAAAATTAGGGACTACTATGATGAGAAATCAATAAAATAAGCTTGTACCAACTAGAATTTAGAATAGTTGGCTTGTATGCATTGATCACTGCAAGCTGAATACATCAACAAGAAATGACCACTACCCTCTACCCTTTATTGATCAAATGCTTGAGCGGTTAACTAGAAAATCCCATTACTACTTCCTAGAAGGTATATAGGATACTTTTGAATTGCCATTACACCAGAATACTAATAGAAGACCTCCTTTACCTACCGTTTTGGAACATTTGCCTATAGAAGGATGCCTTTTGGCCTTTGCAATGCTCTTACCACCTTTCAAAGGTGCATGATAAGCATTTTTTCATATTTTTTAAAGCATTGCATAGAGGTTTTCATGGATGAATTTTTTTGTTTATGGTGAATCATTTGATACATGCTTAGAGAACTTGACCCATGTGCTTAAGTGTTGCATAGAGACAAACCTTGTTCTAAATTTTGAAAAATGTCATTTTATGGTTAAACAAGGGATAATTTTAAGACATGTGGTATGTCAAGTAGAGGCATTGAGGTTGACAAAGCAAAAGTTGATTTGTTTTTTAGCTTACCCTACCCTATAAGTGTGTAGGAAATGTGTTACTTTCTTAGCCATGTAGGTTTTTATAGAAGGTTTATCTAGGATTTCTCTACTATAGCATTGCTTTTGTCTGAGTTGTTACAAAAAGGGGTTCCATTTGATTTCAACCAAGCATGTAAGGAGGCTTTTGACAAGTTGAAGGCTGCATTGACATCTACCCCCATCATTTAGCCTCTTAATTAGGATTTGCCCTTTAAGATCATGTGTAATGCAAGTAATTATGCCTTGAAAGCAATTTTGGGGCAATGGGTTAGCAAATAAGCTCATGTAATTCATTAAGCTTTAGCCCAATGTAACTATTCCATAATAGAAAAGAGCTTTTAGCTATAGTGTTTGTATTAGAAAAATTTTACTCTTATTACTTGGATCTAAAGTTATTGTATTTTCTGACTATACAACTTTAGAGAATTTACTCTCCAAGAAAGATGCAAAGCCAAGACTAATCAGATAGATCCTCTTACTATAAGAGTTTGACCTTTAGATTAAGGACAAGAAAGGAGTTGAGAACCTTGTAGCAGACCACTTGAGCAGGCTGATAAAAGAGGAAGATCCATTGCCTCTACATGTTTCTTTCCCTGATGAGCAACTTTTCAAGCTGCAAGGTAATATTCCTTGGTATGCTAATTCGGTTAATTATTTAGTTACTAAGACCTTTCTTGTTGATTTAAGTAGAACTAAGAAAGAGAAGCTGAAAATTAATGCTAAGCATTTTGTATGAGATGATCCTTACTTGCAAAAATATTGTACTGATTAGATTATTAGGAGATGTGTGCCTAATTCTGATTTTTAGTCTATTCCTTCCTTTTGCCATGTTTATGCTTGTAGTAGACATTTTGGATCCCAAAGAATAGCTAGAAAGTATTAGATTGTGGTTTCTATTGGCCTATTTTGTTTTATAATGCATGAGTTTTGCAAATATTGTGAACAATGTCAAAGAAAGGGTAGTTTGACTTATAGAAATGAAATGCTACAAACCCTTATTGTTGTGTGTAAGATTATTGATGTGTGGGACATTGATTTCATGGGACCATTCCCTTCATCTTGTGGTTTCCTTTATATTTTGCTTGTTGTGGATTATGTTTCAAAGTGGATGGAGGCAAAAGCCACCAGGACTAATAAATCTAAGGTGTTATAGGTTTTGTCAAGTCTAATATTTTTAGTAGGTTTCACATTCCTAAGGCTTTGGTGGGTGATTAAGGGATCCATTTTGCAATAGAATAGTTGAGGTATTATTGAGGAAATATGGAGTTTTCCACAAGATTTCTACACCTTATCACCCTCAAACAAATGGACAAGTTGAAATATTCAACACAGAAATCAAGTCCATCTTAGAGAAAATAGTGAAGTGAAATAGAAAAGATTGGAGCTTGAGATTAGGTGATACATTGTGGGCCTATGGAATAGCATACAAGACTCCTATTGGGATGTTTCTTTACAAGCAGATTTTTAGCAAGGCATATCACCTTCTTGTGGAGATACAACATAGAGTTTTTTGGGCTATAAAGAGTTGCAACATGGGGATGGATGAAGTTAGTGAGCATAAGAAGCTATAATTGCAAGAATTGGAGGAGATTCAGCTTGAACTTATAAGAATTTATGCATCTACAAAGAGAAGACTAAGGCATTCCATGATAGGAGGATTGCTAGGAAATAATTCCTAGTTGAGCAAAAAGTTTTACTTTATAATTCAACACTCCAATTACGGCCTAGGAAGTTGCATTCCCTATTGGATTAGACCCTTTGTTATTATTAATATGTTTCCTTATGGTGCAGTTGAGATTAAAAGTTTAATAGCTGCTAAAGTGTTTAAGGTCAATGGGCATAGGCGCAAGCCATTTTTTGAAAGCTTCCAAGAGCATGAAAGAAAGGAAGTGGAGTTAGAAAAGCTGATTTATGTTGATAATGTTGGTTGAGTAGTGAACCAATGGATTGTCAAGCCAATAATGTTAAATATGTTAGTCTGGATGGGTGCCCTAGAACAATTTGATTGAGTTCTATTGCATCCTGGACTATACATTCTATGAAATTGGATATAAAGGTTGTATATTCATCTAATATTGCATTCATTGTATATTGCATATGTAAGATGAAGTCTATGGTGAGAAGTTATCTCATTCAGTCAATTCCATAAAGGGTTATGGGATGGTGAGTGTGAC